>LUGF01039414.1:10310-21909 GCA_001625245.1 Calycopis cecrops
CGTGCATCAGACTTGTGACTGACCTTGAAGTCGAATTTCGTGTAAGAACAACAATCGGATGTACTTTTAGGACTATTTCAAATCGATTTTTATTTAACAAAATATTACAATTAGACGATAAAATATAAAACACACCTATGTTTACTTCCTTATTTTAAAATTTGGCCGGTGACCAAAAAATAACCTTGTATATCCAACGTCCATGCTTACGATACCGCCATCTAGCGGAGTAATTTACCTCCTCAGACTCGATTAGTATTTTATATATTATTTTATATAAAAATAACATTCACCTAATTTATCGGGGTTTGTTTAAATATTTAACAAACGTTTCAGCAGCTTTACAGCAATGTCCACAAGTGGACACTGGACTGAGATGACTGATGTCCTGGTGTCCCCCGCGGTAAAATTTGTTAAAGTTATTTCATTGCATATGCTCATTGTATTGCATTGTAATATTCGCGTAAACTTAATACATATTTTTGTAAGTTGACTTTTAAAGTGTGGTTATGTGGTGTGCAAAATGTATTGTAAATTTTGAGACGACATAATTACGAGCTTCCAAAGGTCTGCAGGAGAATAGTGCCATCTAGTGGCGTTATTAACCGCTGCAGGCTCGATAGGAATATATTATGTATTTAATAATTTTTCCTTTTGTATTTGTGATCGTTTTGTAGGTTGAGTTTTACGTTGTGGGTATAATATGCAATATGTATTTATAAATTTCACTTCTACTACTACTAAACTAAAACTACATAAATACTACTACTAAAAAATACATACGAGCTTCGAAGGGTCTGCAGAAGGTGAAGGGATCGCCAGTCATGGTCTTAGGGCAAGAGCAGACAGGGGTCAGACCCCGGAGGTTGCAGTCGGCGTTGACCCCGCAGGCGTTGGTGCAGGGGTTGATGCAGGCGTTGTATACGCAGGCCGGCTTGTAACTGGGGCACTCGCCGTCAGATGTGCACTCGGCGGAGCAGATTCTGTACGGGTCACCGTGGTAGCCCTGTGAATAACAGAAAATTTAATGAAATTATTTTAAACGCTGAGTCTATAATAATTGTGTATAAAATATGTTGAGTAGGTTCGCCACACACTTGAGAAATAGTACAGTCAATCTGTAATTAAATCAGGAACAAATTACACGTGCAAATTTTACTTGATATATCGTTAGAAGGGCATGTAAATAGCAGAATGGTAGATTGGCGAAGTCTCATCTGTTGCTGATTTTGAGAAAATCCAAAAAAAAAATTTGAGTTGCGTTTTTCTTCAAATCTATGGTTTTAGGGAAAAGTTTAGTTGAAAAAAAATGTAGAGGACATTGTGAACTACATTTTATGTCATAGGAGTGACTTCGTAAGACTTGAAATACAAAAGTAGGTGGCGCTGATGCATCTAAGAATTTTTCCTAAAGAATGTGCGGGGTCATTTATTTACGAACATTTCACATCCTTCTAACTTTGCAAAATGTGAAAATTTAATAATAAAATTAAATATATTAAATATATAAAATTAAGAATAATTTACACTCTTGTAAATAGTAAATTATTTCTTTATTACTTATTAGTTATTATTGTAAATATAAAGTGTAAAGGCCCACAATGGTTGATACGATATAGTTGAGGGTTTTATAGCCTGTTAAAAAGTTTTAATTGGATCTCGTTTTAAAAACTATTTATATTTTATCAAACAGACTTATTTAGTTAATCCTATTAATTCTTGGGCCTATAATTGTCTATTATAGGTAATAATAGCAAATAAAATGCTTACTATATGGTAGAGAATGTATGATGAAACATTTACACAAACAATATATTATATAGTGAAAGAGAAATATAAAATATGACTTATAAATTATAATTTACGCTTTCAGAATTATAAAAGTTGTGTACAGCTATGTCTAGTGTACAACCATGATAATTTATGATATAATATTATTTATGTGGGCCGATCCCGGCGGCACTGCAATGCCGGGCCAACCCGTGACGGGAGTGGAGCGAGCCCCGAACATCCCGTCGAGTTAAAAAAATCAGTTTAATATACTGGTCCCGCAGTGCGGGAACTTTCAGATATTAAGCTGAAAAGAACAGATACTACACTTTGATCTTAGCCAAAAGGCCGAGAAGCGATACCAGATTTTAATAATTCGGCGAGGGTCATCATTCGCACAAAGTTTTCTATAGCGCGATGTAGAAACATGATAAAAATTGATAGTGACATCTAGTGTAAAATTTCAATACATGATATGCGTAGTTTTAAAATGCGGCGCTAGGTTTCGCTTTTAATACCTACTATAAAAAGCGTATAATGTTTTTATTAATAAGCTAATAAATAATAACTTTAATATAAATTATATTTTTTTTAATATTCGAAAATAATATTTAGATAATATAATAATAAATATAAATAAATAAATATGTCTTTGATTTCGTACAACCTACATAAACCCAAGATGTAGAGCATAATTTTCATTTATTATTTTTATTTTACAAAAGAATATTTAACAAATGTAAAAAAATACCTACTTGTAATACATGCTTACATCCTTAGAAAAGAACAATTATTGTTAATACTACAAATTCGTTTATTATTTACTCTAACTGTACCTACTCTACATTTTGTTGTGTCAGTTGGCACAACAAACTCAATTGTTACTTACTCTAGATGTACTCTACATTTAATCTCTACACTTATTGTTAAAGCAATATAAGCATCAAATATGTAATAAATCTTAAATAATAAAAGGTACTTAAATATCGTAAATCCGCGACAGTCCAAACTACTCGAAAAAGGTTGAATAGACCACGATTTTTTAATAATATGCTATCAACTCTAGTGTTACTTGCTTTAGATGTAATTTACAATTAGTTAGCACTTTGTAGTGATAAGTAATAAAAAAGAAACACGAGGAGTAATTTCTCTAGATGTTCTCTACATTTACTTAGCCGTACGAACTCAATTGTCAATAGGACCCAGCCTTAGAAGGTCCTTCACCGAGCTGATTAATGGATGAAAAGTATTTTATATTCAATTAAATATGTCAGTAAATATACTGCAAATGGGTTGCCTAAAAAATTTCAGTGCAGAATGTATGATTAGTTAACGACTAAATATGGATACAAGGGAGCTCGGTACACATTTATCTTATATATTATTTTATATCACTTTTTTATAACGAGTGGTATGATAGCCTACCAACTCGAGTAACGCACTGGTGGACACAGCTAAAAAATAATAAATTTAATATAAATTATATATTTTTTTAATATAAAAAGAAAAGTTAGACCACACAACTGAAGTAAAACTTAATTGTTCATTGAATACACAAATTCATTACAGTAGTTACAAAAACATAACATGCCATATGATATTTATGTTATAAATACAAAAAGTTTCACATATATCGAATTTTAATTTTGAATTTGAATGACAACTTCCATTGGCCTCGCCCGATGTGTGATTTTTGTAACGCTTTCGCCAACTTACTCCCCATGTCGCGCGCGCGTATAGAAGTTTTACTTCAAAAGTGTACAAGAGTTGTGACGGTAAAAAAAATGTCGACTTCATATTTGCATATTCTATGGCTTCATACTTTCGATTGGTATGGAATTTGTTTATTAACCATACCTAAGAAGTATTAAAAAAAACGATAATAATAATATATTTATTGTACGAGTATGTCCTGCGTTTAAAATTAATAATAGTTGTCAGCCATTTAACTATCATGTCAAGAGTAAGATTAATTTTTGATTTCATATTTGTTACATTATTTTCTATAAATAGAATCGTGGTATTATCAACAAATAATGTAACATGTTGATTCGTTGTTTTGACTATGTCATTAATATACATATATAACAATAACTAGCTGCGCCACGCGGATTCACCCGCGTAAATAGAAGCGTAGCGTGGAAAATAGAAAATCATCCCATGGCATCCCATAGGAACATTTTTTCGAGATAAAAACATCCTATGTGTTTATCCAAGTTACCCTTTATATGTGTGCCAAATTTAATGAAAATCGGTTCAGCAGTTTTTGCGTGAAGGAGTAACAAACAAACAAACAAACATACAAACTTTCGCATTTACCTAAAATATTAGTAGGATAAATCTGCCTCGAAAATGCTCCATTGTGGAACTACATATTTATGTGGTTGATTAATTAAATTCTAGACTGAATTTTTTTAGGCAACCCATTTACAATGTATTTATTGACATATTTAATTAAATATGAAGGTCCATTCTAAAGTGGGATCTAGACCATTACTATACATTAAGTTAGTTCTGCAAAGTTAATTTATTGTTACTTACTCTACATTAAGTTAGCTACAAAGTCAACTATTCTAGACGTAGGTAGGTACTATAAATTTTGTTGAACCTACAAAGTCGTAGACGTTATTAAAGATCTTGGAGTGACTTTCGATCGTTCACTTTCATTTCGCCAGCACTTTGACTCAATTGTAAAAAAAGCGTCTAGACTATCAGGTTTTATTTCACGTGAAATTAAATTGTTTGGGGACCCGTATCTATCGATCATCATTTACAACTCGCTCGTTCGAAGTATACAGGAATATTGCAGTAAAGTTTGGTCTCCAACTTATAAAGTTCACATCGACCGTTTAGAACGCGTCCAAAAACGTTTCCTTTACCATCTTACTTTCAATAAGAACAAATGCCATCTCCTCGACTCCTATGAATCACGTTTGCAAGCATTCGATCTCATCTCATTGGAAAATAGGCGAAAAATATTGGACGCGGTTTTCTTATATAAAGTGGTAAGGGGTCATATTGATGCCCCGGATATACTTGAGCGTTTAAACTTTAGCGTACCCCTTCCTTGTAGTCGAATACTGAATCGGAAGCCGTTTCATTTGCCCTTATGCCGTACAAAAATAAAGCAGCACGCGCCCCTATATCGCATATGCTCACTGATTAATTGTAATCGTGATACTTGTGACATATTTTCAAGTTCTTTGACCTCATTTAAAAAACAGTTAAAGTTTGGATTTGAATAATCTCACATTAATAACTTCCACATCTCTGATTAATCTTCAATTTTTTGTTTGTTCTTATTATCAGTTTTTGTTTTATTTTGTTAATGTATTTTTCCTCGTTTTTTGGTTGTAAGTAGGTAGTGATAATTTTTACTTATTACATATGCTGTGATCATTTCGAGTAGGTGCAATCGCATTATACTTTTAACATGTACTTGCTTATAAAAATGTAACCAGATTGTAACCAGTTTAATGATTCTCAATAAAATAAAAAAAAAAAGTCAATCGTTACCTACTCAAGCAATAATCAATTACTCTAGATGTAATAAATATAGTAATGTAGGCATATGTATAATTGCAGTAAGAAATTTGATTTTATAGTCTTAAACTACAAAACCAAGTGCAGGACGGAACTTTCTCCGTCCACTGCACTTGGTTTGCCACCACTGGTGTGATGTTGACAACTCACTCTAGGGCACTTGCAGACGGCGCGGTGCGCGGCGACGGTCTCGCAGTCGGCGTTGACGCCGCAGTCGCTGCAGGGGCTCGTGCACTTGAAGTCGCGGCACGACTGCTGCGTGCTGCAGTCGCTGTCCGAGTCGCACTCGTGGCGGCACCCGGATAGAGGGCTGCCCTGATAGAACAGCAAAGAATTATTAATAACATACGAATAATGATAATAATATTTCAGACTTAGTCCATAAATTATGATGACGTCCTAACCGAATTTTGCCTACGGCGGTCAGACACTAGATAGATGCGCAGAACATTTTATAGTGTACAAGTGTCTGCGCAGACACAAATTCTCTATCCCCTCATTCTTCTATTCCGCTGGGACGGCAGTCCGACATGACCGGAGAGAAATCAGACGCACGACTGATTATTGGACGTGTCAAGTGTCTCCGAGGCACGTGGCTGTAACACCGCCAACTTCCAGACTTCTGGCAGTTATTTGAATTTGAAAAATCCTACTCTTTTGGCCCGGTTACTACTCGTCCACGAGGCAGACACGGAAAAATATAGGTACCATGAGGAACGTGTGAAGTGGGTCCCCTTGAACCCTCGAAAGATCTAGCAGGTTATCCAGTATGTTTAAATTACCATCATAGCAGTTATAAATAACATGTTGCTATAACTTGGGTGGAGCAATTGCTAGGCCCTAGGTACTAAGAACCTAATAGAGCCCTGCTCTGGAATACTCATTCTATGAATGTATCCCTTATTGCATATATAAAACTGTTTATTGTTTTTTACTTACCAAGTATCCAGGTAGACAGGTGCAGACGGCCTGGCTGTTGACTACACGGCAATGAGTGTTGGCGCCGCATGGAGATGGGTGGCAAGCTTCCTCTACAAAAAAACGTTTAGATGTACAGACCTACAGTCCTTAACACTTATCTAGGAACTAATAGAGCATCATTGTGGATCTTCTGGATTTCAACAGCAAATAATAATGTTTTTTTGTAAAACTTAAAAGAAGTCTAATTGGAAAACATACACACTTACATAGATTGGTTAATACATATCCCCTCCCTCCATAACAGCGCTAGATAGAGATCACGTAGCAAGGGAAAAATTTATAATATTTTGCCCTTGTTTTGCCTCATATGAAGGTTATTAATATAATTGAGAGAAACTTTTCTGTTTTTTTATCGGTTAGCAATAAATACATTTATATATTATTTATTTATAATTATACATATTCACTGGCAATAAAAAGGTTAAAAGGACCTATTAAATTCTACCATTTCCATCGACACGGCGGCACATGAATGTCTATGAAATCGACGACGTGGGTGCTGACCGCGGCGACGCGTCGGCAGTGTCGCCACGCTTGGAATCACTGTCATAGAGATTCATAGAAACCAGTGGTGTCATCGGCAGCGTGCAGCTGCAGCCTGCAGTTGTCGCCCTCCCTGACTGGCCTCTTTAGAAACCAACTTACACAAGCATAGCGAAGACGCGTCCGACAAATTTTGCCTGTGACTGTACTTACACAATACATCTATAAGTGAACTTCGTAAGTACAATACAATAACATATAAAATGAAAATTTGAAATCACCTGGGTCGGCTATCCTACAGGCTGTGAAGGGGTTTCCTGTGTAGCCGGCGGGACAGGAGCAGACGGGGACATGTTGACGGACCTGCAGTGAACAATACGAGATTATACAACATCATCATCAATTCTACAGAACGCTGAAGTACATTTAAAGAAACCTTTAATTTTGGTTGCCACTAAAATGCTAGGACAGCGGTTGGTACCTACTGTTGAACAAACGTCGTTTTCTGTATTCTATCTATCAATACATTTGGCTATTGGAGGTAGAATTTCGACCTCCGTGTGCCTTCAGCCACTATAATTGGAAGGCCCCTACAGCAACAGGGTCCCTCCAGTGACAGGCTGATCTCGGTGACAAGGCCTGGTTTCTCCTCCTTGGATACTGTCCCCACTCCAACGTTGGAACCGTACAGTGGGGTCAGGTTCCCATCCTGACCCCTGGTCCATTGGGACATGGAGTATTGACTACAAAGGAGAACACCACGCCTTTCGTCCTAATCCACGCTGCCGCGGCCGTCTGTTGATTCAGAGGGATGGGTAGAGGACCTCCCGGCTGAGCTGCTCTTAGGGTCAACTCACACCAAAAGAGTGGTGAAGGGTAGCGAAGCGGAGCGCAGTTTTAGTGTCATATGAATTTCAACTTTATTTTCTTTACTATAGTACTTATTATCGAATTCTCACGACTTCTGGAGCATTCCAGCGACTTCCCGAGCAGTCGCGGGAATCCGCGCGCCTTCCCTACTGGGCGGGTCGCCACGCTTCGCCGCTCTTTCGGTGTGAGTTGACCCTTAGTCTGGCTTCTCCTTTCAAGCCTATCATACTAGTAAATACCATCCTCTTCTAATGGTTCATGTTTGTAATAATCTTTCTTCTCTCAAGATAAACTACATTTTTAGAGCTGACTGCAGTCCACAGGAGACGTCCTGAGACCAGTTCTAAAATAATTACTGACGTGGTGATCATGAATTTTTTGAGTAAAATTTGAGCACTAATCGATGCCTCTAGATCAATGGTTCCCAACCACTGGTCCGCAAAAGCCAACATCTCCCAGTGGATGATTTTTTTTGTAGATGTAGAGATTGAAATTTTCATTAAAATTCTTTTGTAATTGTACAATAGTACAACTCGGTACTCACGTCACAGTTGGCGTTGGCGCCGCAGGCTCCCTCGCAGGGGTTGATGCAGTGCTGGTTCACACACGACTGGTGGGCGCGGCATTCGCTGTTGTCTAAACAAAAATAAATACAATAAGCTAATGCTTAGGATTCTCTTTTTATTTTCCTGTCTGTTAAAACTTAAAAATCAGACGAAGATCATAGGGGATATGCGAACTTCAACTATTTTTATCATAATTAAGTAATCTTATAAAACATTCCTATACACAGCACAATGACAGCTTAAAGGTCAAGTATTCATTTACCTACAGACAAATGTCAGGTACCTGTGCCAAATATTTCGTAACTTAATTCCATGTGACTCAATGTCCCATGATATGCATAGATAATACTTATATACAAGTGACATTATATATAATGTTACTTGCAATTACCATTCAAGTGGCTTATTTATTCTGCTTTACATGTTTTAAGAGCTCGGCACATCAACCACGGTAAGGAATAAATGGCTACTTTGACACTACCAAGCCTCTTTTTTTTTTTTAGATAGATTTTACTCTAGCAGACTGAAAGCCCAGTGCAGCTTCATCTGTATGAGAGGCGAGTGCCCTAAGGTAGCTCGAGCCTCTGTAATTTGTGGTCGATGGGGGTGCAGACCCCCCCCTTCTTTCCCAGCTAATCTGGGAGGAGGCAAACCGGAAACCAAGACTCTCAAATTTCGAGTTCATACTACTACTCTACTCTCCTCTACTCTCCCTCTTCTGTCTACGTACCGACGCACTCGATCCTGACGCACTGCGACAGCGGGTCGCCGGAGTAGCCGGGCAGGCACGCGCACACGGGCCGCACGCTCCCGTGCGTGCAGTGCGCGCCCACGCCGCACGTGCTGGGGCCGCACGTCACCGTCTGGTCGGAGATGGACTGGCCGTTCTCGTAGAGGTTGCGGCCGACGTAGCTGCGCGGGTAGTAGTTGTAGTAGCGTTGACCTGCAACAGAACATTGTGTTATATTTTTTGGCAACGTCATCATTGGGATCAGATAGAAGGCTGTGTTTGACTCCAGCTGTTACATGCCACATAATATACCTACGGTTATAACTTATAATATACAATGTTGATAAAAACGACGGGCACTAAATGAAAATGCCTACTGTTAAATCGAAAATATTAAAAAAAAAATGAAAACATTCTTTGGACTGTCATGTTGTGACCTGCGTAACGAATAGGCGACTCGTGATCTTTAGCCAGTATCTCTCCGCGTCTACGGAAAGAGCTTCTCTCCGTCAGGCGCGGAGCGCCAACGTCGCACGGCGTAACTCGCGGTCTGCTGATGCGATACATCGTGTAGTCAGAATTTTTTTTTTAAAATCCTGTGATTAATCTATTGCTCTGATTGATCTGATTTTTGTTGTGTAGCCTGAAAATGATACACTAAATGTGTTTCATTTAATACCTCTTGGTTTCATCAACCTTGTATAACAGTCCAAAGTAAATATTTTTATCACTCTATAACTTTTAGGTAACTTTACGATCTCATAAAAAGAACATTACTATACACTTCTCTGGTTTCAACCATAGACCAGTTCTTAGAATGGGTAGCAAAACATACTTAGCTAGTCTTATTTTTTACAATAAACAGCTATAATAAGGCATAGTGGCAATAAGGAGCAGAGCTTATTCCAAGGACAATGTGGTAATTATTCATGTAATTTTCAATAAATTCTCTCCAATTGTTAACTACTCATATATACTCATATCCATTTATTTATGTAAGGCTTTGAATAGTAACTGTTCATTAATAAATGAAACACGCAGACTAAGTAAAACTGTTTTCCTTACTATTATTATCTAGTCACCTGTGCGTACTACTAAAGAACAACCAACAATACCTACAGTCCAAAACAATTAAGCTCTATTTATGTTTGCGATAAACAATAACGGATTACGTTAATAGCCTGAATACATCACAATCAACATAATAATGGACCTTGGAAACAGCCTTATACGTAAACAAGTTCCACCCACAGCCCGCGTCCTTGTCATTTGACGGACCTCGGAAGATCACAATACAAACTGAATTCTCGCTATTTTTTTCTTACGTAACCATTTTTCGAAGAAAAATGAACTTGTTATCGTAAACAAGAAATGGTCAATAGTTTGTGGAGTTCGCAAAATTCTAGATATAAGGAAAACGGTTTAGCTATAAATCCCAAAATCAGTATTTCTAAGATACAGGAACCTTGAAGGAAAATTGTAGACCAGGGTCACCGTATTTTTTATACTTTTTATATACCTAGTCAAATATATCCATGGGAAGAGAAATATCTGATTCAAAAAGTGTCCAAAGAAAAGCAGTAAATATGGAAATGCCTCTAGACAATCTTTGTGCCACAGAATGCGGTTTGTAGGTCGGTCGTCTCAGCTATCATTGAAAAAAGCCTTTCTTCAGAAGTTCGCTGATAATAACTTTTTATTTGGAGAGCACAGTTTAAAAAAATAAAAAATTGCAGCAATTTTTTAGGCAGTTTAAATTTGATTGAGGCCATTTTTTACAACAAAATAAACATAATATAGCGGACACTTCAATGATTCATGTTCAGAGGAAATAAAAGTAAGCACTAGGCATAGACGAGAATGCAAGGACTTACTTAGCACTTAGAAGGCAGTGCTCGAATCCTCATAGAATATAAATGGACAGACGGAGTGATTAATTATGTGTAGTGGCAGTGGGCCGAGTGCTGCTATTCCGCGTGGTTCAGTGATAACTCATGCCGTCATAGTTTGCAAATAATAACAATGATTACAAGTTTGCAAATCAATCGAGCCGCCATATATGAACTTAATATGTTTTTAAATGCTAATTGTTGCATTGACATTTTTTTATACAAGATTTTATATAGTTTAAGAGGGCAAAGAAGCAGTTTGAGATGTTTGATGCCTATAGACAACCGCATCGTTGTGCAAACTTCTTGCTCTTGTTTCTTAAAACCCCCCCAATTTAACAGACTCTTAAAACTGTTCAACCTAACGAACCACTTATACAATAAAGGGTACCTATTAAAACATTATACACCATTTTTAGGGAAATATTTATGGGTTACCTACTTAAATGTAGTAACAGATTTACTATTCATGTACTAGTACTATGCGGCAGTAGTACTCTAGAAATATAACTAGTACTAGTAGAGTATACAGTTCATGCCAAATATGTCGCGCCAATTTTTTTTATACTTACTTTGTAATATTACAATGTTATGTATATGTAGGTGTGATTTATTCATATTATAATAGATAATTAATCATAATTTATTCTATATGAATAAATTGAAACATGATTTTATAAAAAGCTTAGGTCAGAGACTTTGCAAAATACCTAATAATTAATAACCGCGTGACAAAGTCATTAAATATTTAGTCTGACTTTTGTCTA
>LUGF01039414.1:42388-60354 GCA_001625245.1 Calycopis cecrops
CTTCTAAGAAATATGTCTACTTACGTAAGTTATATGAGGTAAATTTACATAGCTATAAAGATATTTTAAAGAAACTGTATTATTGGAAATTCCTATGATGTAGGTAAGTACAAATATATTTGGAATTCAAAAATGTAATAAATGTGTATCTATTGGTAGGTATATTTTTATAAACACATCGTCTGTAATATAAAAGCTCGTGTGTGTCCGGGCTGATCTCCGAAAATACTGAATTTAAAACTTTTATTGAAATTTCGCACAGAAATGTGACATAAAATATTTATATATATTTTTTTTATTATAATATAATTTATAATTATAATTTAAGTTAAATGACATGTTTATGTGAAAACTTCTACGGGCACGTGGACATTGTTTCAGATCACAAAAAGTCGTTCAACTCGCGACATTGTTACCGACACCGCGTATAGTGCCATCTATTGTCTGGGCTTATAAAATACTTTGCAAACAAGTATTCAATGTAGGTATAATTATTGGGCTGATGAATGATGATGATGATATGAAAAATATTTGTGATGTGAAGAAACCTTATTCAGGCGCATAAGATCTTACTTTTTAAGTGTTTTATGTCGGCTTTTATCGAATGCCACTGTGTCTGTTTATTGCATATACAGGGTTAAATTTAAGTCACCAGCCAAATTTTCAGGTTTGGTTCAGAATCAATAATACATGGGATTTATGAAATAAATAGAAAAAAAATAATAAAATTATACCTTATCTAGGCAATTTATATGTATAGAATTTTTAACACTTGCAATAGAAAGTTTCATCAATAATTACGCGTGTATTATAATAAGGTTGATAAAAGCGAGAGGCTTTAAATTAAACCATATATATGTATACTATAAGTGCCTACAGTTAATCCGAAACTATTTAAAAAAGTTTACGATAAGTATATAAAAATACTTTTTTCAAACAAGTTAAATGGCGAAAAAATGTTTAAAGTATGCTCTGACTACCGGGCGGTTATGCCTCAAACGGGGTGAATGACCCCGGCGGACTAAGGGCGGCCAGGCGCTCGATGACCTGATGGTACTGGGTACAGCGTGTACGAAGTAAGAAAAAACTTCCGATTGATCTGATTTGTATCATTTAATGCCTCTCGCTTTTATCAACCTTGTATATCAATGTGTCAAATGCATGGTAGTATGTGTAAAGTTTTCTTTATTTTAAATTAAAGTACTTTATAAACATTATTATTAAATAATATTAGCGTTTTACACTTCTCTTATACATAAACTACAAGTTCGCCAAATTTTATAATCTTCCATCAGCGAAATTTTCATAAAATGTTGACGAAGTTTTAGCTTCACGTATTAAAATTAATATACAGGGTACAAAATAAGGAAGTTAACAGCATTCCAAGGGTGTGTTTTAAATTGTATCGTCTAATAATTGTAATATTTTGTAATATAAAAATCGATTTGAAATGATCCTTAAAATTGATTGTTGTTCTTACACGAAATGTATCGACTTCAAGGTCAATGACGTCGGCCTACCGTAGTGGCGAGCGTGGCGAGTGTGATGCACGCGGTGACCAAGAAATATAATATTGTTTTAAAACATGGGACAAAATAATTGTATCTAATTATTTTTTTATATTTTTTATTTCATAAATCGAATGTATTATTGATTCTGAACCAAACCTGAAAATTTGCCCGGTGACAAAAAAATAACCCTATATAGATAATATCTGTGGTCATATCACACTACGTTACCCTAGTCCCGTGCTAAGTACCGAACGTTTGCACAATATGAAAACTTTTGCAAAAAAGTATGCTAAATTATAGATTTTTTTCATTTTAATGATTTAACAATTTCATAAAAATTAATAACGATAAAAGTAAAGATTTTGACTAAGAGTTACCAAATTAAAAAAGAGTGTTGTCATATTTGAATCAGCTGATAGTGCTGTCTTATTATGTCATAAGTCATAACAAGCATTTTCTAGGAAAATTTTACTTTTGAATTATTTGTTGTTTGACAAAATATGAAAATGAGATTAAAAACGTAACAGTGGCGATAAAATGATCTTATAACTTATAAATCTTCTAAAACACCCAATTCATTTACTAATCGAAAGGATGTCAACTAGTAAATTAGATGCGGTTTACCGAAGTTTCCTCCTAACCAAATTTTTTACAAAGGGTTGGGGAAAACCAGAAAATTTACGAAGGTATATAATATTAACTTCTTATTTCCCTTATGTATGTTGATACTCTACGCTGATATCATTAATATTTTCTTATATTTTTAATGTTGATATAATTTTTAGGTTATTCGAATTCAGAAAAATTGTTTCAAATCGTGATGAATGCTTTAAATTAGTCGAAAGAGATTACCCTGTTACTATAACTAAGGTAAGATAAGATAAAGTATCAATATAAAATTTTAAAAATACTTTTGTTGTTCTTTACTAAGACCAAGAAGGTCAGTTGTTTTTGACCAAGCTAAAATCTTAATAAGTCTTAAATGTTATTAACGATTAATACACATGTTCATGTTTCTTAAATATTAGGATGATTATAAGTATTGTGCTATATTATTCATCAATATCTATAGGTACCTAACTGCTTTTTATAAGTAATACCAAAAATACTAAGAGTTAAAAAGAAGTTATCATAGTATCATAATATATGACTACTAAGCTCTAGTCTCTTGTAATGCTGTTATGGTATTACTGTCCCTATTCTTGATAGCATAAGTCTCATACTTTTCATCACACACAAACATTCACACCAGAGGTTGTAAAATAGAAGAGTTAGACTAAAATAAAAAAATATTTTTATGTAATTTTAGTGTATCAACAATATCGTACTAGCTATTAAAATTGATTTCTAGTAATAATTGCCAACCCTATTGGTTTATGGTCATTCCCATCATTATGAAATTATAAACTAAAAGCTCATTTATGGATGACTTGTTGATATTTATTATAACATTATTTTTTTAAGGACCAAAATGTTGCAGATGTTAGAATAGTAGAAGGATATTTCATTTCACCCATGGAACGATATCTACCCGGTATTGTACCAAAGATTGCACAAAAGGCGCACTTCCAGATTTTATTGCCAGTCCATTGGCCGGATCCTAACAGCAAACCTGTATGTCTTCATTTAGCTGGCACCGGTGACCATGTAAGAAAATATTGTAAATTTAATGCCTAGATTTTTTCATGTGCTGCTATTTGTTTTATATGAGTATATCATGAGTAAATAAAAAGATAAAATAATACTTTATAATTTTTTCAGTTTTTTTGGAGAAGAAGAAACCTTATGGTGAAACCTTTACTTAAAGAAGCCGGTATTGGTGGAATTATATTAGAAAATCCATTTTATGGACTCCGTAAACCCATAGACCAAGTGTAAGTTGTTGATTTATTTGTATCTATGTGCACTAACATAATATGATTCACATTATGATATGGAACCATGTTAATAATGCCTATTGAGATACACATAGAAAACCATGGAGTTTTCTCAGCTAAATATGCATGTTTTTACACTAATGGTGATTTTTTCTTATAGTCGCTCATCCTTGCACAATGTTTCTGACATATTTGTGATGGGTGGATGTCTTATTTTGGAATCATTGGTACTATTCCACTGGTGTGAAAAGAATGGACTAGGACCTCTTGGTGTTACGGGCTTATCTATGGGTGGCCATGTATGTAGCCTTTGAATAATCTTAGTTAATTGTGCTATGATCAAGTTATTCACCATAATTATGATGATAATTTTATAGATGGCGTCATTAGCAGCTACGAATTGGCCAAAGCCATTGGTATTGGTACCATGCCTATCTTGGCTTACTGCATCTGCTGTATTCTTACAGGTAACTTTATTATTACTTTGAGATATTATGACCATATCATTTGGTACCTAAAATTTTTACCTAAAAAAAATGACACTCATCATTTTTAATAATGTTTAAAGTAAGCAACCCATTAATAAGATGTTTATAGGGTTCCTTAGCCAAATGGCAAAAAACGGAACCCTTATAGATTCGTCATATCTGTCTGTCCGTCTGTCCGTCCGTCCGATCGACCGACCGACCGACCGACCGACCGACCGACCGACCGACCGACCGTCCGACCGTCCGTATGTCATATGTTGATGTATTCTGTGAACCGCTATTCGAATTTTTAATAAAAATTAATTAATTACAAAATAAAGTGGGGGCACTCCATACATAGAACTAAATCTAAAAATATTTTTTTTCATCCAACCTGTAAATAAAAGGTGTCTGTGTCTTCAAAAATTACATTTAAATTACTAAAACCATTTTTTTTCAAAATCAATTGTTTGAAATTGTGGATCTAAAATGGAAAAATAGGTGTGTGTGTGTCCCTCTAACTTTTAAAATAAGAGAGTGAGAAATCTAAAAAATATATATGCTGTAGGTCTCAATGAAATCTTTCAACGGAAATTGGTTCGAGCGAGATATCATTATTAGTTTTTGAGAAATAGTACATTTTCAAAAAACGTTCATAGAAACGCTAAGGCGCTGCTATGAAAAACAAAGTTATTTTATTTTGTGATAAAAAATGTCGCAGACACCTATCTTTCATTGGTACGGAACCTACGGTGTGCGAGACCGACTCGCACTTGGCCGGTTTTTTATTAAATGCATATTATATGTATTGTAGGGTGTTATGTCTCACTCAATTAATTGGGATCTTCTAGAAGATCAGTACCTTTCCGATGGAGTGTATAGAGAAAAACTTTCTAAAATGGTCACTATCGTTGATGAAGCTTTTTTAGCGGGCAAAAAATTTGTACAATCATACTCCCAAAATATAGAAGAAGAAAAAGTACACACCGTGATAAAGAATCAATTGAAAGATAATATAATATATTATAATATTAAAGACTTAAAGAAAGAGGAGAGTGCCGATGAGAAAGACAAAGTCGTACATGCTAATAAAAATGAACTAATTTTAAAAGACAAAGATGACATGAGAAGTGAAAAAACTGCAGAAGATACAAATGAGATGAGAGTAGAACTAACAAATTTATTAAACGAAGGTAAAATTACTATACAGCTATACAACAAATTGATATCAAATAAGAATTTCGAACTGGAACCTCAAGATATTGACGTCATAAATAATTTAAACAAAGAAGGTATCAAGAAGCAAGTTTTATTGAAGTGCATAGGTGAGTGCTTGGTATTTCATTATATTCAGGGTACGGATATTATGGAGTTAAGTGCTTAAGATATTCAGAATATTTACGAGCGTTGGAATATCACAAATTTTTTTAATTTATTTCACTCCTACGGTGGAAAAAAAATACTACATCGTTCTTCTACCAGACTGCATAGCAGTTTGTCTGTAGATATTATACTCTCTTATTCTATATATAATAATAGGTATTTAAGTGTTATTCTAAACTATTTTATATATACATAGGTATAACGAAATCATAGGAAAGTCAAATGTACATGAATACATGACAATCGATATCGAAACCAAAATTATAATTTTTAGAATTTTTGTCTATGTCTGTTTGTCTGTGTGTATGTCCGGGCTAAACTCAGAAAGTACTGCAAGGATTTACTTCAGATTTTGCATGAATATTATTAACGGTCGAGTCAACATATAGGCTACATATTATGACGCTATCACCTGCGGGGCAGTAGCTGTGAATCTTACATGCGGAAGAATTGAGAACCTTCATTTTTGGAGTCCGTAATCCACGCAGGAGAAGCTGCAGGCGGAAGCTAGTGTAAACTATAGACTGTTTAGATATGTCATTATATTAAATGCCTTAAGGTTTCATCTTGGCCAGCAGTAACTTTTTAACGCATCCTTAAAACTAAACTAACTAAACTGAGTAAATTCATTGCAAGTCCCAAGACAGTTTTAGCTCTTTCCTCGGGTTACCTGTGGGCTGCGATCATATAAAAGGCTCATCGTGGTGGCCGCTGTTGAACCTAGCGACACAGGAGTAGCAGCGGTGGGAGCTAATGGCGGGGCAAACCAGTTTTAAAGTGTTTACATTCGTGACGTTTTTCTCACACATATAGAAATATCGATAGAAAACTAAAGATACGAATGCTTTCTTTCAGTTTTCTATTCATTATTTTCTGCGACTCCTACTTATTCCAAATCATGCGTCTCAATTCGACACGATCTCTCTCTCTTATTGGCCTCCAGAGGATCCCGAACGTTGCCAGCTTGCTCCAGCCGATTTCAGTCTAGCAATTTTCAATTTGCAGCTTTAAAGAAAATAGCAATCGATAAATAAGTTAGGGAACCGGGAATCTGCGATGTAGCCGACACACATTTTTTTGTTTGCAGGAAAGAGAGAAGAGACGAAAGTAATGAACAACGCAAGCGACGCAAAGAATAAAAACGGTGATGACGACTCTGAAAAACCTGAAAAGAAAGAATTGATTCTGTTGTCTAAGAAAGATGAGACCAAAGAGAGAAGATCATGGAGCGTGGCGGACCTCACCAATTTAAACTTCTCTTTTCTAAAGTCCGATAGGAAGATCGACATAGGCAAGATCCACTGGAGAGACAGAGAGGCGCTGCAGTTCATGCGAGGCATTATGGACGAGTGCACGCATTTGAGCAATTTTTCTGTGCCATTTGATACTTCGCTCATCATTGGTCAGTACTTCAATTTAAATATAGATGTAAGAGGTCTTGCTGCTTTGGATCGGCTCCACCGGGGGGCGTCTCTGTCTCACATAATGTCAGGTGGCAGATATGTTGTGGCATTTCATGTCTGTGATTTTCTAGGCCAACTGTGCATTGCAATAGTGCGGATGTCTACGCAAAGACGCTTACCTTAGGACAGTATCCAAACAATCTCGTTATAGTTTTTTTATGGCTTATAGAAGCAAACAAGCAGTCGCAGTGTTTTGATGACTAATGTCATCCGCATGGAAGTTACACGAATTCGTTACGTCACACTACTTCCTCTTCTTTTTGAGACATGTCCAGTGCCGGGGCCCTAGGCCATTTTGATTTTGGGGCCCTCCCTTTTTCAAAAATATTGTTAAATTGACAGTTATTTTCGCAATTTCAGAATTTCAAACACCTCTTAAGTATATATCAACGTTCTAAACACAACAAACAAACGAAATCATTTTTTCTATTCAATCATATATTTTTCGATTCTACAAATAATTAACAGTAGGGTATTAAATTAACTCAGCAGTTTAACAGTCTTAAAGTTAAACAAATCAAATATTTTGAGATCGTTCATTTATAAAAACATAAATTATGAAATTGGAAGATATAAGCGAAGTTTCTTTTCAGAAATTTTTTTTTCTGTATTTCATTTCGCTAAAATCGTTGATGACGTCTTCAAAATCGATTTGTTGAAGAATGTCAGATTCGATGGACATCAGACTTAGCATGTCTAACCTTTCTTGACCCATGACACTTCTTTGCTCGTTCTTAATGCGTTTCAATTTCGAAAAAGAGCGCTCGGTTGTACAATTTGTGATCATGAGAGTCAAAAAAATGCGAAGAGCAATTTCAACGTTTGGAAAAACGGACGCAAGATTGTCTTGAATCAAACTTTCGTAGAGGTCTGAGTGATTGAGCGTGAGTTTTGAAGGAAATTTCAATTTGATGAAAGCTTGAAACTGTTGAAGTTCCGAGTAAAAATCTTCCAAATCGTCAGGGTAAAAGTCAACCAAATCGGTAATCTTTTCGCGGTACTCATTTTCTGTTAAACTAAAATCAGCCACAAATGAACAACAAAATAAAATAACATAAATATATAAAAATATTTTTTTCAATTTGGAAAAAGAAATATTCAAATTAAAAATTTTATTATGAAAAAAAATTTCATGTCAAATTTTCTCGGGGGCCCCTGATCGCCGGGGCCCCAGGCCATGGTCTAGTCTGGCCTATTGGGTAATCCAGCACTGGACATGTCGGACGGGTCACTTGGAGGCGCAATATCGACTAAACCCCTGCGGGGACGCCTTCAGCTGTTTACAATTGGAGGGTCTCGCATCCCTCCAGTGACAGACTTGTCTCGGCGAAAAGGCAAGATCTTGAAGTGTTGTCCGGCTGCCTCAGCATTCCCTACTACGACGTCGCAACCGTGCAATGAGGTCAAGTTCCCATCCTGACGCCTGGCCCTGATAGTCCAAAGGAACACGCCACTATTGCGTCCGAATCGGACCTGCCATTTGTCCTCATGCTGATACAGAGGGACGGGTTCAGCTTGGAGGACCCCTTAGTTGAACTGTTCTTAGCCTCTGCGCCCAAACCTGTCCGGTATAGCCTTGGGGGATCACAGCGGCACTCATGCCGGGGAGGGCGACACGACCAGGTGGCAGCACCTTCGGGGGAGACCCTCGTTCCTCCTTTCCATACATGGGCCACTAAGGCTAATCTCATTTTGATGGTGTTTATTGTTATTTTAAAGCGGTGTGCGCCAAACACGACGCGTACGTGCCCCGCAACGACGTGGGCACCATGGAGGAGATCTGGCCCGGGGCGGAGGTGCGGTATTTGGACGCGGGACACGTGTCCGCCTACTTGCTGCACCAGTCGCTCTTCAGGTGAGTGGGTAGTAGGTAGTGGGTAGCGTCTTCAGGTGAGTGGGTAGTAGGTAGTAGGTAGCGCCACGCTGCATGCATGCAGCCGAATTGGGGCTGACCGTCAGCACAACCGTATTTTAAAATTTTTTGTTTTATTTATAAAAGCTCGCCCGTTACATGAACGTAAAACGTGATTTCGTGCGTTCAAAATGGGGCCCGGCCGTGTCTATGACACACGCCATTTTTAATTTAAATGGTGTGCATATTTCTTAATTTGATTAGAGTGTACCGGAACCGGCGCGACTAGGGAGCTACCTCTCTTGATGTCGCCCCACAGTGACGCTTCCACCCAGTCTTTATGACACATCAGGCCTTTTGGTTTTAAAGTCTAATCTACTACAAAAACACATTACAGGTCGTGCATAAAGGAAGCGTTTGAACGTTCGAAAAAGAAATGGAAGGACGGAAGACACCTGGACTGATCTACGACCAGAGAACTGTCTCTGCAGTGTCACGGAACAGTGACAGATGTAGTTCCTCTTAAGGTTCCTCTTAAGTTGGTGGCTGTCATTAGGTGACAGCCTCCTTATCTTACCAGTTTTTTAATAATACAAAATAATTAATGACAGAACAAATGACTTGATGTACAACATAAATGATTCAAATAATTACTATAAGATACATTGCAGAGTCCGGACAGGAATGGAGACTTGAACAAATGTCCATCGCGCGTTTACACTTTAAAAGTAATTTTCATATATTGACCAGCGCCATCTGTACGTCCATGGAATACTTACGTTGTAAGTGATGTTATTAAATTAGTACTCACATTATAATAGATGGCGTTACACGTGGCGTCAGTAACAGTATTGCCATTTCAATTTTTTGCCTCAAAAATGCCCAACACACCTAAAGAAATTTTCTCTTCAAGAATAAGGAGTAATATATTTTATTTAAAAATAATTTACATATGTCGATCAGCGCCTATATACTCACATACTATAATGGGTGGCGCTACTCATGGTGTCGTTAATAGTGTTGTTGACGGTTCAGTGGTTATTTCCCATATCAAAAATGCTTAAAGCACAGAATTTTTCACTTCGACTACTGGTAAAATAATACATACAGTATATCCTGATCACTCACGGATTAAAAGCAAATGGGATTGAATTCTATTACTTTGCGATACTCCATCACAAACCTTGATAGATTTTTTTTGACTCTCGTCTTATTTATCTCCATAATTTTCGACAGGAGAAAATTTCAAGCAAATCAATGTGGCATTATACTATACTGTTAAAGAACAACTAATAATGGGTTCAGTAATTTAATTTGACTTTTTTTTTAATTTAATATCAACACAAAAGATACAATATTAAATTTTATAAATACATAATAGCATCAAAAAATCAGTAAGGTTTAAACATCTATAATCATGAATGGACTTTCTTTATGTAATTTATGATTTCTTGGTTTGTAGATACTCCATCCTATACATAAAGCTGGCGAGCGCCTTACCGCCATAATAATATTTCACATTACGTACATCTTAGTGAGTAAATGAAGAGAAATATTAATTAGTCATAAAATCGATTAATATATCTATATAATCATATCTGCACATACACTGTCTACACTTTTACATTCATTCTTAAAAATAAATTGAGGTGCCTGTAATTTTAAAGTAGATGTTTGTACGAGCTCAATATTGTGATTTGTATACATATTGGTAATTTTCATTGAATTTTTGATTGGTGCTTACATTTTAAGATCAATTTATATAACATTTTTATGTATATTTAGTAGTTATATGAAATTTTGAAATGCAAAATTTAAATATTAGTTTATAGTTTGTTATTGTGATTTTACACGTAACATTTCTTGTTGAAATAATATTAAAAAATTATGCTGAATATGTACCTAGAAATAGAATTTTTAAATCCTAGTCGTGTTTGAATGCCATTAACTAAAATATATAAAGTGGGATTAATATTTAAAACTATTTTGAAATGTTGTTCAAAAATACCTTGTGTATAAAAAATCATAACGAATTTTTTTTGAATGTTAAGAACTTAGTTCAGATTCACTGCCAAAGTCCTAATCCTTATATCGGAGTATAAATAACTTAAATAATTATCATTGTACAAAATTTTTTTATCAAGTTATATGTCCGATAGAGCTGCTAAACGTTAAGTTTTTGTTGAAAATTTGCTGTACGTGTTAAGTATAATAATCTGTTGTCTCTATTGAGATTGTACGTTACATAGGTGGTACATATATATTTTTGTAATAAATATATTTTATTGTTGGACGTCTTATTTTATCATAATTATTGTTAATAGTCGTGTACATAAGAAACCCTCTTACATGAGTCATATCGGTATAATTTATTAAGAAATGGCTTATAATATTATAAGAATAAGCTGTTTCTTCATTGCTATATGAAGCGGATTGACAGTTTGTGTTTGAGCTATTTTGCTGTCAAAGCTTTTATTTAGTTTCTAGCTTGACGCACTACGGTTTCGGAACACTGCTACTCCTATGTTCAGGGTCGCTATCGGCTACCACCTATGCCCTTTGCTAAAATCATCGCAGGAAACATGATAGAAATGCTAAAAACTGCCTGGCTTACAACATGCCTGATTTCTTGGACATGCTTGAAATGGAAAATTCCATATCCGGGTTATGGAATTTTATTATATTTTTCGAATGAATATTAGATAAATATATCCTAATATCAGCCGAACAATATATTCTTATATCTCTGGGATGTAGCGTCCGGCTTTGATAACAGGCGTGATAATTGGGTTATTGTACTTAGTACTTCGTCACTTCATTTGATGACACAACCGGCCCAAGGACAATACCAAAATTGATGACCTACGGGTCAACGTTGTAGGTTCCTAATTAGTAATTAGTTATTTATAAAAGTCATACCAAATCCACGTTTATATATCCACACTAATCGACACTAATATTATTAAATACTAGCTGACCCGACAGACGTTGTCTTGTCATCACTGGAAAATATGACGTCATGGTAACGTGTAATGTTATGAGGCCGAATTATTGTCAACCCGTTAGGGTCAATTCACACCAAAAGCGCGGCGAAGGGCAGCGAAGCGGAGCGCAGGTTATGTGTCATATGAATTTCAACTTTATAATAATTACTATAATACTTATTATCGCATGAGAAACTCGAACGAGACGCGCGGATTCCCGCGAAGTCGCTGGAATCCGAGCGGAAGTCGCGAGAATTCGATAATAAGTACTGCAGTAATGAAAATAAAGTTTAAATTTATATGACACTGAAAGTGCGCTCCACTTCGCCGCGCTTTTGGTGTGAATTGAGCCCTACTTTACCCTTTTTTTGACGCAGGGGATTTTTGGCCTCGGTTAAATGGCCAGACTTCTTTATGGTGACTGTCCGGCTGACTCTGAACAGTCCCTACACCAACGTCGGAACCGTGAAATGGGGTCAGGTTCTCATCCTGACCCCTGGCCCCAGTACTGCAAAGGACCGAGTACTCTGCAAGCCGTTACAACAGGACAAAGGAGAAGATAATTATTGAATTAATTGAAAATATTAATTCAACTGATAAACACAAATATTATTAACTGATATATAGTTATCCACTTATTTATCCAAGGAATGAAAAATCGACCCATAGTTATTTATTTTAAACAATTCTTTCAATTTTATATTTTTTTTCATTTCTGAACGACAGTACAACATTAAATCTTTGACAGGTAGGAATAGTTTGTATGGGAATACAAAATTGTTGTTTTTACTGTATTCCTAGCATTTTTTCGTAAATACGAACCTTTTAAACCTTCCCTTGAATGACAACTTCCATTCCGTTCCGATTCCGGCCTCGCCCGATCAACACTTTTTTGAAACGCTCTCGCCAACTTACTCCCCAAGTCACAATCAGTAGGTACGGTAGAAAACCTGACCTACCGTATTTACCTACTTTGATGCAAGCCTGCTAGGACAACGACTCGATCAATCTCTGGCGTCTACAAATTACCAATAATTTATCAAAAATTACTGATCTCATAACTAGGTACCCAGCGCAGTGGTGTAACTACCATTTGAGTCCTGTGGCAAATTCAGCAAATTGGGCGCTCTCTCACCCAACATGATGAAGTAAAACCAATTACTGTTAGGGCATACGTGACACCTGCTAGTGAGCCCCCTTCTAGACGGAAACCGTGACATTTGACCATGACCTAGGTACTCAAACTTGAAGACAGAAAAGTCTTCATTAGTCCCTTGAACAGTAGCTGAGGCAGTGTTTCATCACGCTGCCATCTGTAAGGGTCCACTCTCACCAAAAGCGCGGTGAAGGGCAGCGAAGCGGAGCGCAGTTTATGTGTCATATGAACTTCAACTTTATAATAATTAAGTACTATAATACTATCGCATGAGAAACTCGAACGAGACGCGCGGATTCCCGCGACTTGGAATGCTCCAGAAGTCGCGAGAATTCGATAATAAGTACTATACCTAGTATTGAAAATAAAGTTGAAATTCATATGACACATAAACTGCGCTCCGCATCGCTGCCCTTCGTCGCGCTTTCGGTGTGAGTGGACCCAAAGAGGTCCATTCGAAAAAAAACAAAAGAACCTGGGTACGATTCGAGCCCGGGACTGCGCCGCTGCCGCAGCACCTAAGATCTTCAGTAGCAGTAGTAGTAGGTACAATGTTCACATTCTAAACACTATCTAAATTTAGATATTAAAACGTGAATTTTACTCATTTCTCCTGAACCATTACGTTCTTTGTGTCATTTGCCTGTTGACTATAATGCTAAATATAGGCATTATACCTGATAATAGCCGAGGGTAATCAAAGTACAGGCATTGTCAAGTTATTATCATAATAATGATAAATACTTGATTTATATAGAGTTATAATAATTACGGATTATTGACTACACCACTTACTTAAATTATAACACTACAGACAATACTAAATCAAACTATAGGCGTCCACTGCTACGTAGGCCTCCCCCACAGCGCCAGCCATCCCGAGTCGGTCAGCATCCATCAGCCACCTTAACCGCCAGCACCAAAAGCGCGGCGAAGCGCAGCGAAACGGAGCGCAGTTTATGTGTCATATGAATTTCAACTTTATTTTCATTACTATAGTACTTATTAGCGAATTCTCGCGACTTCTGGAGCATTCCAGCGACTTCTCGCGCATTCCAGCGACTTCGCAGGAATCCGCGCGACTCGTTCGAGTTTCTCATGCGCTAATAAGTATTATAGTAATTGTTATAAAGTTGAAATTAGTCTAATATTTTTTTATTTATTTTTAATTAAGACTAATATTTTTTTATGATTTATCTTATTTGTGGACTTACCATACCACGTATGTTAAACACCGTAAGGACTTGTGTTACAGACATTTAGGTACAATATTAATTTTAGAACTGATATATTGTACAAGAATCTCAAAACGTAATTAATTCAGTATAAATTCATTTGCACTAAATAAACAAGCAAATTGCAACAGCAAGCATTATAAGTCGAAAAAAAGAATTTTACCCGTATGACAAAATATGCTCATCAAAATCTCTGCAGTGATTTTTGAAATATTAATTAAAAATTAACAAATAAAAGAACCAGTTATAAAAAACAAAGCGACAACAAGTGCTAAACTAAAAATGATAACATCAAAGACATCCTACTGAAAAAATATTAAAAATGTGTTAGGTACCTATGTGTATTGACAAGAACCAATATCATTACCAAATACTTACTTTAAAATTTAAAAAGGGGAAAACTTTTGTGAACTGCTCTATTGCTGTTTATTGATGACTGTTGATTGTTGTGTTTTTTATATTGATATTATTTTCTAATGAAACTACAGATTGTTCGCTGCGCGCGAATTTGAATGGCGCGCGGCAGGGCGACGAATCAATGAATCAACGAATTTTCAACCCAATCGGTCAAGCCTTTTAGAAGTTGACATTCCGACATCAACGCCACCTACCGGATCCAATGGTTTTTTTTTACCATCCAGGTAACCATCGACATACCCACATAAAATTTCAACCCAATCGGTTCAGCCGTTTAGAAGTTGACATTCCGACAACAGCGCCAACTACCGGATCTAAGTGTATTTTTTTACCATCCAGGTAACCATCGAAATACCCATATAAAATTTCAACCCAATCGGTCAAGCAGTTTTGAAGTTTACCCCATGGGAATGAAACATTTTCCCAAGGTAGTGCCACACAATAGCCGAATTGGGCCGGCACGACTGGGGAAATACCTCTCGCTTACACGAGACCTGCGTAAAGTGACAGCTGTGTTGATGCGTTTTGTACAGTGTGTAAATAGCCGGTGGCCCATGGACGTGGGAGGAGAAATTTTCATCGTATGGAACGGTTATATCCATCAAGAACACCCTCGACTGAACCGTTCCAGCAGCATTTATTATTATTATTATTTTTCAATTAGTTTTTTCATAAGCTTTAAAAATGTGTGCTCACAGCACACTGCTCATTATAGTATTTTTTAAATATGTTTTTGTATTCAAAACACTTCATTTAAGATAAAACGCTGCTCAGCTAGTTTACCAAATATTGAAAAAACCGGCCAAGTGCGAGTCGGACTCGCGCACGAAGGGTTCCCTACCATTATCTACGAAAACGGGAGCTTATCTTTTGTATGGGAGCCCCATTTAATATTTATTTATTTTTATTTTTTTTATTATCTTATTTTAAAATAAATATTTATTTTTAAGGTGAATAATAATAAATTAATAGTCTGTGAATATTTCAAGCGTCTACCTGTTGCCGTTATCAGTATCAAGCAATAAAATCACGTTTATTGTATGTAGCCCACATAAATGCCCTTAAATATTCATATTATTTAATTTTTAGTATTTGTTGTTATAGCGGCAACAGAAGTACACCATTGCATCTGTGAAAATTTCAACTGTCTAACTATCATAGTTCATGAGATACAGCCTGGTGACAGACGAACGGACATCGGAGCCTTAGTAATAGGGTCCCGTTTTTACCCTTTGGGTACGGAACCCTTAAAATGCAGGACGTAATGTTGACACTCAAACAATTATTAGGTCGCTCAAATATTATGAAGCTTCTCATTTTGTATTTAAATAGTTCAAATTAATGTTTGTAAGTTGCTGTTCTATTGATTTCTCGACGCTCGCAGTCAGTCGCTCACTTAGTAATTCTGTACGCTAAATTCATTATTTTTAACACTTCAAATTTTAATTTACAGTCACTCGTTTAAATACTACCCATTTAAATATAACCATACCATACCTATAATAAAACGGTACGCCTACGGAGAATATCAAAATATCTCGTATTTTATGTTTTGTGTTCTTCTAATTTACTGATGATGATAAAATTAGCACATAATAATATAATAACATGATTAATTATTGTACAATTGTAGCGGAGTTTAAAACAATTATAATACCAGTAGGATTATTAACACAACAATAATAAATACTTGATTTATTTACTTCCTATTACTTCATTATACCTACACTAGTATTTTTTTCTGTTACTTTTTTTTGTCTCATAGTAGGTAGGTACTAATCAATTTAATTAAGTATATTACTTGATAAAAGGATACTTAGTATATAGTTTATATAGATAGTAGTATATAGATATACCTACCTATAGTTTGGTAACGGATTCCTATACCTATATGCATACTACTCAGTAGTTATTATAACTTAAACGGCAGTGGCCCACCACTCGTTCCCACCGCTGCTACTCCTGTGTCGCCAGGATCGACAGCGGCAACCACACTTGACCCTTTGATATGATCGCAGAAGGCCGAGGGAATAGTTAAATCTGTCTTGTGACCCTCAACGAATTTAATCAGAAGAAAAATATAGAGTTCTTACTCTTACTTTTTAGTAATTCCAATTTCCCTCCCTAATCAAAGTGAGAGACAGTACAAGATTGCAAAGACTTAAACAAGCCAGGAAGGAGTGAGAGCAGCCAGGTGAGGCCCAGCTGCTATTTGAAAGGAAAAGCTCGTTACTAGTAGTTATCAGTAGTCACTAGTTATTGATAAAAGTCTCAGATTAATTTCCAATTGTTTATGTCCTGACTGTACAGTCCGCGTACAATTATTTATTGACCTACATATCTTTAGCCAGCTCATCAATTGTCAAGCATTCCATATTCAGTTCGCAACTAATCATCATACATAGAGCGCGATTCTGATATTATAATCAAGTGGTTTCTAATAATATAAACTTTTCATATAAACTATCTATACCTTACCTTACCCTTACCCTTACCCTACCTAATACCCTTCTAAGCAATTTTAACTGTTGAGAAGCTTTGTCCTGGACTGTCAAGCTACATAATTTGATGTAAGTAGTTCGTTTTTATTTTTTTTGGACTCTTACCAATTTGCCATAAGTAAAAACTATTTTGATGTAGTTAGCCAATTAAGGTATTGTGGTTTCAACAATTTCTTTTTTTATAGTATAGGGGATACCGACGCCCATAGACATCAGCATAGTAGTTATACAAATGCGTTGCCCTTCTTTGTCCTTCTTCCCTGTCCCTTCTTAGACCAACGGAAACTCAAATGCCGCACGAAACGCAACAGCGCAGCTGCCACTTTTTGCCAGTATAATGTGAGAGAGAGGTAACCTCCCTGAATGTGCCGGTGCGTTTCAGTTGTACCGTAAGGGATTATTCAAATATCACTTACTTATGTAGATCGCATGTAAATTTTTAATCCACAACCAAAATGCTAACAAGGGGGAGGGGATGTCAGCAAAAAATACTATATAATATGTAATAATATAACTTATACTGGAACTTGCAAAGAAATAAGTAAAGCAAGTGCCCCTACCCTTCATACGTAAAACTTGATCAACGGTACGAAGGATTAAAAAAAAATTGCGGCAGTTCATCGAAATATTTTTCAATGTATCACATAGGAGGCAAACGAGCAGTTCGCGCACCTGATGTAGAGTGACCACCAACGCCCACAGACATCCGTAACACCAGAGCTCAACTCTAAACATTATATTCAAAATAATATTTTACAATTCTCTTTTTGATTTTATTCACGATGATAGAGTAGGTGTTGACTCTAAAAAATATGCCTAAGTATTAGTAATCATTGTCATAAATAAATTTATGAAAAAATATTTCTAAAAGCAAGCTTTTATTAAAAATAAATCTAAAAAGCTGATGAAGCTGAAAAATTGCTTTTGCAAAAAAAGCGTGTTACGCACTCTGTTAAAGGGGAGGTTCCGTTTACAAAATTTTGGATTGCGATATTTAATTACCACCACCAGTACAAAAGTATACCCTAGTCAGTGAATATCTACACAGAGAGACGTAGGTACCTATGGTTGAACATTTCACGCGAAGTCACAAATAAAGTTACTTGCTTCAGTACCAATC
>LUGF01039414.1:61153-78460 GCA_001625245.1 Calycopis cecrops
ATCGATATCAAGCGAGCGAGAACCGAGACGCACGTAAATTCCACGCGAATGCATCTTTTGTCAGAAAATAGGGGATAATCGTGTCTTTACTCGGTAACGAGACTACGCGAATGTGTAATGTGTGAAAAGGAGGAAGCTCGAGAGGTCCGAGATGCGGGCACCACGCCGCAGAGCCACGGCAGGAAGATCAAAGTGCGACAACTTGGGTCTCGTCACCAAACTCTGGAGAGTTAGGGGACTGGAGTCCCCCTTCTTCTGGTTCTCCCAATCCTAGGGTATGCCTTCCTGTCCTGATTCCAAAGCTAGAATAATAATAGCACACTCCCGTTCGTACTTGTCTAATGTGTAATGAATCTGGGAATTTGTAAACGTGTATCTCAACGGTTTCTAACCGCCAAAACATTTTCCGTATATAATTTCTTCTGGTATTAATTTTATTCGTACCTCGGTCTGCATGCTCAAATGTTACCTACAAACTTAATATTCCATGGCCCGGTCATCTGAGGTCGTAATTACGTCATGTTCTGCCCATAATCGAACTGGTTCTCGCGACCTAGACGCGGGTTTGGTAAAAAGTGTAGTGTTTTGGATCTCGTTTCGGAAGTTGACTTCGTATATTTTTATATAATACATTAGATAGAACAACAACATTAACGCTAGTTACCTTTTTTTTTTTTTTTTCTTCTTCTTGGCATGGGCGTAAGCAACTGCCATACTAGTTACCTTTAATAGTAGATATTCCAATAAATTAGTAGTAAAGTATTTTATTATTAAATACTTTGGTATTGATATTATATTATGTAATAGTAATTAAATTAATATTAAATACTGGTCTGACTCGCATATGATCGTACCGTTGGAAAGTACATGCAAACAAACAAAGCAAATTGAAAAACTCTTGACACAACACTCGGTCAACGCATGCCTGAGAAAAGAGCTAGACAGACATACAGATTACAGACTGACAAACGGACAACATATCGTATTATATGTATAATAATAATAATCGAACTTAATATGTACGTAATTCCTTTAAAAAAATTTGCTTTTCGTGTAAACCCGTGTTATAATTTCCTCTATTATAAGAGTGAAAAGATTGTTTTCTTGAAAAATAAATACTTAATATTAATATCTGAGGACTTTTACACCCTACGTTAGTCTAGCCCCGTGGTAAGTACCGTAAGGACTTGTGTTACTGGTACTAACTACTAGACAACGGAAATATACCTATTTATTATTTAATGTTTTATAAATTATCATGTTAAAATGGCTAAATCTATCGTATTGGGTAACTGTGATGATAGATTATAAGTGTGGTTAATAAATAAATAAATAAATAAAAATTTACGAAATTTTAAATATTTATTTAGATCAAGATTTTTATTTTAGAAATACATATATTACACATAGATAAAAATCCATGACCTAGGCGGGATTCAAACCCGCTACCCTTGGCGCAACACGCTCCACCACTGTACCACTGCCTCGGCCGGTATTATAATATTAAGGTTACGTTTTTTCTTTCAAGGTTTTTCTTAAGTAGCCTAAAAAAGGCCAACCTTGCGATCACATTTATACTTATAGCATAATTATTATTATAGTGAACCTAATTTTGTATTTCGAAGTGATAAGTGCGGTTATACTTGTATTATTTTCAAAATTGATATTATTAGTTTTAGATTGAAGTTTTTTTAGTTTATAGCACAAACTAAACGATTTACATATAGGATTACTTTTGTCTGTCTATCTAAAATCCTAATATTGTGTTAACTTCCCCTTCCTAAACTTAATGGAAAAATTAAAAAAAAAAACATAAATTAAAAGTTACACATTGCACAACGTAACAGAAAAATTACAAAAAGAGTGCATAATTCGACATTGATTTTGAAAACAAAATACCTAAGTAGGTACATACCTACTGTTGGAACACATACTAACCTACCTACTTACCTGGTACCTGGAGACCACTGGACGGGTATAAGATGATATAATTATAATTTAAAAAAAGAATAAACGAAGAATCTTATTTTATTTTATGAAGACATTTTAATTGTATGTTTAATACATTAAACATAAATATAAAACGAAGATAAATATAAAAACAGAGTAATAAAGGATTACTTTTAAAAATGTATTTTGTTTTACATTTTTATTTAAAATATTTCTAATTTATGCTGAATATTACAGAGGTGTTAATCTGTATTCTATATAACATATAAGTCGGGTAAAATCGAAGAATAAATAAAATAAGCAGCTGTATGACGATAAATAGATAAGTAAAGTAGCCGGTGGCCCATGGAGGTGGGAGGAGAAAGGGGGGCAGCGCATATGTATATTCTCTATGCAGATGTCTATGGGCGTCGGTAGTCATGAAAATGGCTATAACTGCTCGTTTGCCCCCCTATACCATAAAAAAAAAGTAAGTATAAAAATTGAGTATGTCCAACATACAACAGTTTTAACTGTTACCCTCCAAGGGTACGCGAGTCCCCTATTCGAGGGGTACCTACCTACACGGCTACGGACATCAGGATTCCGCATTTTTCATAACTAATTACAGTTCACATAAATGTAATAAGTGCGATTTCCAGTTTGCCAAGAAAAATGAGCGCATTAATTTGTGCTAAAAGCTGCAGATCTCCATCATTAACGCAAAACAATTTTGATGGCTGTAATTATGACCACAAAATAAATACACATTTGTTATTTAAATTAATTATAATACATTAATTCAGTTATAATTATAAATAACAACTAATTAAACTAATAAGTATTTATTAATTACGTATTTTAAAAAAATATGTAACCTGATTCAACATCAGGTTACGACCGTAATTTTTTTAAACTTCTGCATCAATCGATATAAATCTCGTTTTTCAAAGGAGCATTATGTCGATGGATGGCTTGCAGCCGCAGGAGTAGATAATTTATAATTTAAAAACCGATGAACGCCGGCTGCACGCTCCAATATTCATGACATGTCACGTTCCGCGTGCAAATGAGAGCGTGGAACATACGGAGAAAAAAACACTCCAAAAATTAAAAATCTTTTTTGTATTTGAGGAAAAAAGTAATTTTTAGCGTTAGTTACAAAAGTTTTGCTATATTTATAATTATTACTATTTTTTATACCATGTAGTGTAATGTAAATGAAATGGAAATGTAATTTCTACAGTTCAGTTTTAGTAAATACATACTTTACACATTTTAATGATTTTAACACGTGATTGTAAGCATTATAAAAGTCCTGTAATTTTTGCAAATCATATTTGCTAAAATTTTACAGTCATTATTAGTTTTTAGATATTTAGTCCCGGGGCTACTCGGGGTTACTTCCTCTGCCACACGATGGACCCGGCACCCGCACGGTGAATCCATGGAATGCTAAGAAGTTCGTCTCTCTATAATACTCAAGGTCAAGAAATGGTAATTAGTAATGGCAACATTACATACTTCTGTCGTATCTACTAAACATCTTCGATTTTACAGGCGTTTTACTCAGAATTACTAAACAATTAGTGTAATTCCAAGTAACTTTTTCAATAATATAATATGTTTTGCGACACACGCGACGACATGTTTGCCATTTTGAGTTTGTTCGCCCTTGTGTTGACGTGTTGATTGTAAACATTTCCGTGATAGAAGTGTGGTGTGTGATAGTGTAGAGCGAAGAGCGGTTATTTTAAGTGTCGAATTTAAAGTGTGGATTGATTTTCAAACTGAAAGATTTTTATTTTAATTCTTGTTTATTTGTATTTTGTAATTTGGCAAATAAATAAGGTGCACATTAACAAATATTTCATTCAGTATGTTTAGAATTTAATACCTCTATTAATGATGATTTAGTTTTAATAGTTTATGACCCTAGTCTAGTAATTTAAATAAAAACAGATATATGTACAAGGAGTAGCGGAGATATCGAAAGAGATTTTAGGGTGCTACTTTATTCCTCACTGTGATTTATTTTTACCCATAATGATGAATAAATAACCCTCATAAATCTCTTTTGAGTAGTTCTCATAAATCTGTTTTATTTGTTATAATTACTAAGCTACATAAATTATTAAAACTAAAGCACTACACTTGAAATTACAAAACGAACACTTAAATGGGGAACTAAAAATTAGTATTTACATATGATGTCATCATTTCCAATATTACTATTGTGTTCTTGGGATTGCAAATAAGTTAGTAATTTTCTATGACGTCATCACTTTGCATTTATTATCGCACTGTTGAAATTACAAATCTATTTCTTGCTATATTTACTAACTGCATTAACAAAAATCGTTTTATAATTAATACAAGGCATTTGTTGTCCTCGGGTTTATTAATATTTTAGTAAAAATTAATGTATTTTAGTTGGTTTTTCTCTCCGTGATATGCAAGCGATAGCGAAGCACGATTGGGTTGCGAGGCATACCTGATATCTCTTCCACTTCATAGGTGGAACACATGAACTGCTTTTTTATGACGTTATCACTTAAAATTACTTACCCTGCCCTCCTTCCTCCTCCCCTTCCATGGGCCACCGGCTACTTACACACCGCACGGGACGCGAAATCACAACAATCACTTCAGGCCGGTATCTTGTAAGCGAGATGTACCTCCCCACTCGTACCGGCCATATTTGGCTTCCTCTTATACTACGTTATTTGACTTTGACTTTACAGACAAACAATTTTTATTGCTATTTCAGCCAAAGAATATTTGGAACGAATACTGATTCACACGAAGGGTTCCATAGAACAATCGAAACAGAAGCTGGATAAGATATGCGCGTTGAGAACACTGATACCAGACATGTTCGAGGATCCAGATGTAGATGAGCTAAGCTCGGATTGTCAGGATGCTTTGTAAGTACATTCCTTTTTAACGCCTTTTTGTCCTCGCGAACTACCTCTTGTAAGTATTAAGAGGGAGAAAGAGACAGCACGCATGAAGAAGATAGATGACAATGTTTAGAGTAAATGCCTGTTGAATTGTTTTTCGGCGATGTGTAACCCCTAAGATACGTGAAGTGAAGGCTATACTGCTTCGTGTAGCGTCCACGAGTCCCTTTAAGTAGGGGTCAATCTTAGGGGTAGAGCAAAAGACAGCTATGCACATGACACATCCTTAGTATTAATATAGACCCCCGGTGCATGGAAGTCTGATTGTGCCGTCATAACCCCGGAGGTACCTCTAACTCACATGATACCACCACAGTGACTTACGCTATTGCGTTACGTGAGGTTTGTGAATTCCAGTGACCCATCATCATCATCATCATCATCATCGTCATCATCATCGTCATCAGCCGAAGGACATTACAAGGGGGAGGAAAGGCGGCCAAGAAGTCTGCATAACCACCATGTGGATACTTACGGGCGGACTTACTCATCGAAAGGCGGGTTTGCTCCCATATACATCTATACTAATATAGCAGAAAGATTTGTTTGTGTGTGTGTGTGTGTGTGTGTGTGTGTGTGTGTGTGTGTTTGTATGTAACGAATAGGCTACGAAAGTACTGGACCGATTCCAAAAATTCTTTCACCATTTGAATGCTACATTATCACAGATCAACATAGGTTATTTTTTACTACAGGAAAATGCTTCATTCCCATGGGAAAACGGGTAAGCTTCTAAACGGCTGAACCGATTGGGTTAGAATTTTATATGAGTATTTCGGATTCTTAAAAATATAATTGGATCCGATAGGTGGCGCTGCTGTCGGTGTGTCAACTACTGAACGTCTTGACTGATTGGGTTGAAATTTTGTAGGTGTATTTCCATGGTTTCACAGACACGAATGTATTATCTATATAATATATTAAAATTAATGTTCGTCTGTATGTCCTTTCTACAATCGTAATGCATAATGCATTTGAGAATGTAATGATCTAGTAAAGTTGTCCTGAATGTGCCCACGAAGGTTAAATTAAGTTGGTACAACCAATTTTCGACAGATGGCGCCCCTGTCATTCCAATGAATTTTATACATATATTACTATTATAATCCATGCTGACGTACTTGTTGGTGGCGTAGCAACGCGCGCACGGTACAGCTAGTATAAAATAAAATAAAAAATCTTACGCCTATGTTACACGCGTTGCTAAGGCGGATCACACACGGCACGCGATCACCGCAAACCGCGTGCCGTGTGTGATCCGCCTAAGAGTATCTTACTTTCAGATTGGATATTATGGTGCCAACCATGACACCAGACAACTGCAGACTCTTTATGATGAAAGGTCAGGAAATGGAAGTCACGACACACGGGCTACGTCAATATTTCAAACTGCATATTATAGTAAGTTAATTTAAATAGCTTACAGACAATAAAATTCCAATTTATGCCTTCATAGAGCATAGAAATCCTATAGACATCCGGAAAATTTAAAAAGTAACTACTTCGCGCCTATCTAGTGTAAGACTAGTAGAAACTAGTTATGCCGATAACCTAGTCTTACAGTAGAGTGTGCTGATACTAAATGACTCGAGGTTGTTCTACTTGCCAGTTGATATATGTATTTTGTAGACAAATATTAGTTTTTAAGAATGAGTCTAGTTTATTTTCTTTTTCATCTTAATCTCGAATAAAGTCGAGACAAAACTATAACAACTTTAGCGGATTTTATCGCGGTTCATTTAATTATATTTATCTACACTAATGTTGTAACATTCTACTTATGTTTCCAATACTTGACTTATAATAACTACTGTTATAGCTCAGACAACAAAAAACTCAATTTAAACAATTTCACACGATGTTATAATATCCAAATCGATATCGTAAAATCTCATTATAACATTGTGCTGGTGGGCGAGCCTTATGTCAAAATCCTTAACAGCGCGCGCGCGCTCCTGATTGGCCCTGTGCGCGCTGCAGCTGCGCTCTCATTGGTTGATTTTAATGGCGGCAAGTTCACTGTGACAATACACGTACGCGTGAATTTAATGTTTCGCAATGTTTGATTAATTTATTAATTGCATTAGCGAAGATAAAGTAGTGTATGCAACTGCATATAACACGGGTATTAAAACACTCGTTACTATTATGAAACTTGCGTTCGCTCGTTTCATAAACTCACACACGAGTTTTAATACCCTTGATTATACCACAGTTGCATAAACTACTATTAATGAACGGGACGTATTTGCTTGTAAAATAATTAAATAAACCGCGATAAAATCTGTTAAAGTTGTTTTATTGTAATGAGTGACATTCGCGTAAACTTAAGACCTTATTAAGAGTTTAGTATGATAGGGACTAGACGTTCCCAGGTCGAGAAACCTGGAAGCTGGACAGAACAGCCAATGTGTCCAGAAATTTGGTTGAAAAGGCCTAGATTTTAAAGATTTCGTGTGATACGACATCCGAAAGACATTTTTCGTGCTTCCGAATTGCAAGACAGCCAGAGAGACAAGTTGGACTTCATTTTGGCACGAAGCCAGACAAGTTGGACTTCATTTTGGCGCGAAGCCAGACAAGTTGCACTTCATTTTGGCACGAAGCCAGACGATTTGGACTTAATTTTGGCACGAAGCCAGACAAGTTGGACTTCATTTTGGCACGCAAGGCCCTAAGGACCCCCGGTAGCGCTCGATTAGACTTGATTCGATGAGTATTTCATATTGGATTTTTAAAGTAATTTACTGTTTTTCAGGCACTTGACTATATGCAACTATATGACTACAATGACGGCATAGTATATTTCGGAGATTGGAGAAACAGCCATCCAGGTGCTTTTGTGAAAGCCATGAACCTCACCGACTTCAAGAAAGTTACGGACATTGTACTTGTGAGTACCTGCATAAGTATCTGTTTTTGTTACAAGTAGATATTGTTCATTGATGCCAATCAACGAAACCGTGCGGAGAGACTGTTGCGGACCTCCGAATTACGGAACATATCAATGCAAACCCGAGACCTCACAACTGCGGTTGTACTACGAGACGACGAAGCAGTCATGCAGTCTCTGCTGGCCCATAAGAATCTTTCCCTCTGTAGGCCAGCCCTGGAGGCCCGGGAGGGAGGAAACAGGCAACACGCATCATAATTTTGTAGACGTCTATAAGTGGCGGTAGTTGTCAAAAGACTTACCCGTCTGCATCTTTATACTATAAGAGAAACCTACTCCAGAGAGGCTCTTTTATGCTTTAAGAGAGCGTGGCTAAAATCGAAATTAATTTATTATATTAACTAGTCTTAGTTCGAAGGGAAACTACTCTGAACAACAATCATATAGTCAGTACTCAGTAGTCTTTAAAGGGCTTGGACTGCTCAATTGCTATCTTACAGGGCTAGGGTTGAACCGGTGGTAGATTTAATTGTTGACGTTCAAAAAGTAATTCCTGTAATTCTATTTTGAATAAAAAACTTTTCTTTCTTTCTTTCTTTCTTACACTATAAAAAAAACAATACTAAATTATTCACGTGTGTGGTGTTTCTTTTGTATTAAATACTTTGTAGGTTAGATACCTAATATTAAACATGTGTACGTATTTTTAACATACACATACAACGGTTAGTAAGTACCTATAGAAGTATTTAGCGGTAAGATGTTATGTTTAAATATACTACATCTAATTGCACTGTCGCTACATTATTGTTAACTCTTAACTTTAATATAGGTATGATTCACATGGATATCATACCTATCTTACTAATTTTATAAATGTGGAAGTTTGTATGTTTGTTCGTTTGTTACTCCTTCACGCAAAAACTGCTGAACCGATTTTCATTAGCACACACATAGTTTTTTTTTATAGTATAAGGGGCCAACGAGCAGTTGGTAGATGACTACCGCCGCCCATAGACATCTGCAAAACTCGAGGCTTTGCAGGCGCGTTGCCGGCCTTTTAAGTATGAGTAAGCTCTTTTCTTGAAGGACCCCAGGTTGTATAGGTTCGGAAATACCGACTGTGGCAGCTCGTTCCAAAGTGATGTTGTGCGTGGTAAGAAGTAACTTGGATGTAACTTGGATAACACAGAATAGTTTTTATCCCGAAAAAATGTTCCTATGGGATGCCATGAGATGTTTTTCCAGGATATCGAAATTTACGCGGGTGAAACCGCGGAGCGTAGCTAGTTACCTATATATTATGATTGTTTGGAGAATTTGATCCGTTACAATTGTATAACGTGTTCCTTGATTCTTCTTTTTGACAATCCCCACCCAGGTTAGACGGCAGGGCATATATGCATTTCCCCGCGAAACCAAAAAAATAAATAAATAAATATTACTTTATTGCACACCAAACAAACACAAAAATTATATCTACTGTACAATATAAATGTACAATTAGGCGGCCTTGTCGCTATAAAGCAATATCTTCCAGGCAACCATCTTTTAGAGATAAATTGCTTGGAGATGAGGGCGTGCTTAATTATAGGTACGTATTGGAACATTTAACTTAAACTTAAGATAAAAATAGGAGAAAATAAGTACAATATTTAAAGTGTAAAAAAATATTAATAACTACAAATAAAATGTATATATTTTTTAGGGCGGTTACAAGACGAGGGTAAAGGGTATACATTTTCTGACGGATTCTTCAGTGATAAATGTCCTGGTGTCATTTCTGAAGCAAATGCTCAGTGCGAAACTCAGCAGCAGGATTCATGTGCACAAGTCCATGGACACAGTGTACGAGCACATACCGAAGAGCGTTTTTCCCGCAGAGTACGGCGGAGACGGAAAGCCTATAAAGGAGCTTCGTGGTAATTTTTTATTTCATACTAGCTTCCGCCCGCGACTCCGTCCGCGCGGATGTCGGTCTTCGCGTGGATGGATTTTATTTTTCGACGTATTTTTCCAGGATAAAAAGTTTTATGCCCAGTATAATAAGGTATAATTATACCAAGTTTCATCGAAATCGAACCGTTAGTTTTCACGTGATGCCTGAACATACAGACAGACAGACAGACAAAAATTTTTTTAATCGCATATTTGGGTTTGGTATCGATCCAGTAACACAGGGGGTGTTATTTATTTTTTCAATATTTTCAATGTACAGAATTGACCCTTCTACAGATTTATTATATAGTATAGATATAGATATGGATATATATATATATATAGATATAGATAACTAACCGGACCACAAAACTATCGATATCGTAGCCATTTTCGAAATAAAATATAGCAAGTTGGACAAAGTTACATAAGATGTGTGCTAATTATTAATAGTTTAGTAGTCTAGGAGTCCGTCGAGGTCAAACAACGTCACACGTAATTTATATTATACAAGGTTGATAAAAGCGAGAGGCATTAAATGAAACCACATATTTAGTGTATAATTTCCAGGCTACACAACTATAAACAGATCAATCGGAGCAATACTTTAACCACAGGAATTTTTTAAATTTTTTCTCACTACGTAAACGCTGTATCGCAGCTGATCGTCGACTATGGCTGGCGGGTTCGTTCACCTCTTGCTCGCTGTAGCCGCCCGATACAAAGAGTGATAAAATTTTTTCGGTATTTAACTTGTTTGAAAAAAGTATTTTCGTATATTTGTCATAATTTTTTTTTAATAGTTTCGGATTAACTGTAGGCACTTAAAGCGTTACAAAAATCACACATCGGGCGAGGCAATGGAAGTTGTCATTGAAATTCATAATTCAAATTCGATTTAAGTAAAACTTTTTTGTATTTAAAAAATAAATATCATATGACATGTTGTCATTGTAACTACGGTAAAGAATTTGTGTATGAAATCAATAATTAAGTTTTACTCCAGTTGTGTGGTCTAAAGCACACACTATTTATATTTTTATAAAAAAATATAATTTAAATTAAAGTTATTATTTATTAGCTTATTATTTAAATACATTACGCTTTTTATAGTAGGTATTAAAAGCAACACCTAGCGGCGCATTTCAAAACTACGTGCGTTGCTTCAACCTAGTCTTTCGAGTTCTATTTTTTTCGGAGACTCCCGCGTACTTTTACCCGGTCCGCTCTCTGCATGTCTTCGGTTTTTAGGGTGACTTTTTGTATGCGGTACTTTTTTATAGTTAGTTGTAAGCGTTCTATTTTAGCAGACAAAAGTCACTCGCCTACGTAGGCCTTAAGAGCTACTTAAAATTATTCAAGTCATAATATAATGTTCTCTATCACTGTATTGTGTGTAATTTTAATATTTCTTTGTCATATTCTTTTCCACATAGGTATTTATTATAATTTTATACATTATAATTTTAATGTAAAGTGGAAAATTGTACAAGTGAATCATAATAATAATTGGTTATACCTATTATGCATCTCTCTACTCTACGGCAGGCAAAGTGGTCCTTCTGATGAATCTGCAACGGGCCCTTAACTTTACTAAGAGGTAGTGCCACATGCATGCTTGCAGGTTTGGACCGGGACTATCGGGATTCGGGGGTACCCCGCTTGCACAATACCCGCGTAGTCACAGCTGTGCTGTCGCGTTTTGTGCGTTGTATAAGTAGCCTTTAGAGGGGGAGGACGAAGGAGAACGACGCGTTTGTATGCGCGTCGGTAGTCAGCTAAACGTCAAAATGACTCCGACTGCTCCTTTGCTTTATACAAAAAAAGAACGATATAGTTACGCTACTGCCCCCTCCTTATTTTGTTTTATAAGGAAATAATACAGCAGTAGGTCCTCCTACCTAATAACAAAAGACGACGACATTTAGACTTTTCTCGATTCTCACATAAAATATAATATTGCAGGAAAGTTATTGGAGGCGCTAAAGAGCCCCGAGTTCCAAAAGCGCCGGAAGGCGATCAACGGAGCGCGCAGCGACCTGGCGCTCCGTCCCAAGGACTCCATGAACTACGACGAGTACCTGGGCGTGTCTGGAACGTTCCGAAACCTAAGCGTCGACTGAAGTATATTGACAGCGACTTGAATGGAATGTTAAGTTATGGAATGGATAGATATAGTGGATCAATATTTTCGTCAGACATAAGAAATCGATTATATTCTCAATTTGTACATAAAAGAAACTAAAAAACAAACAACTGTCCAAATAACTATTTTGCGTCAAAGGTTTCCTTAAAAGAGGTTTAATTGGTTTCGAAATTACAAATATAATATTTAAATAAACGCGTAAGTTTTGTTAACTAAAGAAAAACTAGTAAATTTTAATTGACTACATGTATCTGGAGGGACTCTTGATAACTATTATATTCTGTCCGTTCTACTTATCTAGTTCTAACTTTATACATATCGATACTTTTTACAGATTTTATCGTTGCTTTTGGTCCTCTTTCTTTAACTCTACACTCCATATTGAAAGTGATCCTCAGTGCTAGGTCGACTACGCTTCGATATTCTATACACATTTTTTACATAATAACAAGACGGAAGAAAGACAGAAGAAGGATGCCATGCACATATAGTACCTACATGTACGCTCACAGACAAGCACACGCGCAAGTACACTCACGTACACACACATAAACTTATTACTTCACTTATTAATATATTTGTATTACAACTATTATATTTCATCTTTATATTTATATTCATTATGTTCTTTTATTTAACTTTATTATAACATTGCTTGCTATAAATATGTATATTGAGATGTTCCTATGTTCCTATGTATTCCTATAGGTACTTATTTTATTACTATTTTTTTAAATACATATCATAATTGTGCGTATTGACCGAAGAATTGTTTAAATTAAATTAATAACATTAACGTGTAGTCAAATAAGCCTGTTATTTCCATACTATATGTCTTATGTTAATTATTAAGCATTACTGTATTCGCTGTTGGTTTACTAATAAAATAAAATAAAAATAAAAAATAAAGACCGAGTCTTTTTAAGCGACTGCGTCAGAAAGAGACCCATGCATTCGCATGTCACTTCTTTGCTTCAATAACGTGACAATTTATAATTACTCCAAGTTTACAAGTTTAATATATTATATATATTCGTCTTTTACGAGATATTACATTATTGAAGCAAAGAAGCGATGTATGTATATGATGCCGGCTCCACACCCGAGTCACGATTCGCGGCCTCAACGGTTGAATGGGCCGCTGCGAAGCAGGGACCCCGAATCCGCGAAACCATCCACACTTACAGCGCGTTTACGACCACAGCGGTGCGAATTGCGGCGCGGTGAGCGGATCGTCTGTGTCTCTTTCACTCGATACTCGACGCGCGAGTGAGAGACCGGCGCGGTGAGCGGATCGTCTGTCTCTCTTTCACTCGATGCTCGACGCGCGAGTGAGAGAGAGACAGACGATCCGCTCACCGCGCCGCAACTCGCACCGCTGAGGTCGTGAACTCACACTTACGGTCCGCCGCGAGTCTGCGCGAGTGTAGAACCGGCTAAATACTTTAATATTCATTCTTGAAAGTTAATCACTTTAATTTATTATTCATCACACACACATCTTTGTATGAATTGTCTGTAATATGTTTTGTAATGTGCACAATAAAGTATATTTAATTCATTCATTCAATCACTTGAACATGTTAATTGAAAAAAGAAAAACATTAAATCGACTTTTCTTGGAAATAAATGAACAATTTAATATTTAAGCATTGTTTATGTAAATGTTTGATGCGTACGAGGAAAATGGATAGTTGGATTACTGAAATAAATTGACGCCCGTTTGTCTCCAGGTCATATTTTGCAGATGTGTCGTCTTTTGCCACACTACAAACTCTCACACTGCACGAAAAGCGATAGCATGAGCGTCTTAAAGCCGGTATTGTGCATGCGAGTAGTAAAGGGGCGGAGCATCAGTCTGCTGATCACTACCAACCCCTACAACCATCCACATGATTGTATACTGACATATTTCCTCTAATTCAAATTTTATGCTGACATTTCAACGGGCCACCAGTAGCTCACAATCCACATAATACACATCATGGCGGTCACTTGGCGGCGGTGTCATGAGCCCAGTTGTGCTCGCCCAACTCCACTGCCAAACACTCACTATCTCTTAATAATGAAAAGAACCTACAAGAGAATTGTAAGTCAAATAAGGACAGATTTGAGAATCCTCAGAACCATGGGCGCCGGCAGCGGGGTGCAAGGGGATGCAATTGCTCCCCTTTGTAGGAAAAGATAGTATATATTAAAATAAAGTAGCCATTGAAAAACTCTGTATCTCTCATTGTCAGACAGATCGTAGAAAAAGTACTTAATACTTGCAACTCTGTTATCCACATGCTACACACGGTTAGTTCTATATTTTATACTGGTTAATATTATGCATAGATGCAGTCTACCTCTCTGAAAATACTCCTAGCGGCGCCCATGCTCAGGACCACCCTATTACTAGGGTACTATTATTATTATTATTATTATTATTATTACTGGGGTGGTTAAACATACATTTATACTAAGGATATAGCAAAATAAATAAAACAAGTTACAATATAACAATTTATCTTATATTTACTCATTAACGTGACCTCCGTTACAAACTAACCTCTCAGTTAAAAACTAAATAGGAAATACAAAATAAATCTCCCTTTACTTAAAATATCTATACACAAACACAGGGTTTATACATTTATTGCTTACGCTTACACTTAGCCTTATACAAAATTGTTTCGCTTCGCAGTGGTATAGTATATGCGAAGCGGCTTGGAAGCATTAGCTTCGCACCAAAAGGGTCTTACGAGGTAGTGATGCGACTGGAGTCATGTTTTTACTCGAGTCACTCGAATCAGTTTGTCAAGCTCGTACTCGAGTGAAAAAAAAATCCTACTCGAGTGAACTTGCACTCGAGTGGACTCGTCGCGCCGAGTACACTCGAGTCGCCGAGTGAACTCATCACTCGAGTGTAATTTTTACTCGAGTATAACTCGAGTGACTCGAGTCGCAAATTCCTACTCGAGTCGCATCACTATTGCGAGGCCTGATATAAAGAATAGTCTCGTAAAAAAAACAGTTTCATCAAAGCCCCGAAACGGCTCCTCCACCGCCCTTACGGGGGGTGTGAGATGACCAGAATGTAAAAAACAGTTAGATGTACACTTGGCCTTATACAAAATGGTTTCGCTTCGCAGTGGCATATCATATGCGAAGTGGCTTCGAAGCATCGACTTCGCACCAAAAGGTGCCTTACGAGGCCTGATGTAAAGGCTAGTCTCTTAAAAAAACAGTTACAGTCAGATTTACAAAGGGTTTCAGTAATGCGCCAACGTGTGAATCCACACTACGCCACAGCGCACCTCATCTGAATCAGTGTGCCGAAATGATGATTTAGGAAACTAAAGCAAATGTACAGTAGCTAAGATAGCTCTTTGCACGGCACTGGCTACACGTAGAGGCACTTTGTTGACAGATACGTAGCACGTCACCAAAGACAGCGTCGCTGGCATTCGCAGGGTTTCATTGGTCATTCGATTTTGCCAGAGCTGCTGACGAATGTATACGCGATCCCTGAGATACCAAAAATGGCTCACGTTACTTGTGTGTCCATAGTTTTTAGGTAAGTACATATGCAAATACAAATTAATATATGTTGAGCCAAGGAGACTAGATACCTACCAGTAGTGTCCATAAAAAATAGGCGGCGCCACATTGCACGAGTAAAATTGTGATTGGTTAGAGACACGAAGGAAGCCGCGCCATCTTTATAAGTAAATAAGTATTGATTAAAACTCAGCTACCGCTATTATAGAGAAATTTGGAACTAAAATTCAGTGCACAGTACACCTTGCAACTGTAGTCTCTCAGCTTTTGGTCTCCAGTATCCATATTCTGGGTAACAGAACTATCAGACATTTGTTTAACATTTTCTCTTACTCATTACAACCTACTGCTGATTAAAAATAATCAGTTACATACCAGAAGATAACAAAAAAGAGACAATCACTTGCTTTCTTTAGTAGAAAAGAAATAAAAATAAAAGAAAAAGTAATCACTATATTCTCATTAATTTTATTCAAATAAAATAAACAAAAAGTTAAGTCTAGGGTGCTAAACACCAAAATTTGATAGTCAATTTTACAGTGACCGAAACCAGCTCTTTTTGCAACTGACAACACTGAAATATAAAAATTCGGAATACACACCACCTAGCATATCCTATCAAAAAAATGAGATTAAAACAAAGAAGGAAATTCAAACATATATGCGGCCAGTCTTTTTGTGGCTAACATATAAAAAACAAATTCGGGAGTAACAAGAGCTACAAGCAATACAATCAATATCAACAAGTACTGTATTACAAATGAAAACTTGTGATAAGCCACGTTTATTGAGCATTAAATAGTAGCTTTTTACACCATCTGTCGAAATTTGATACTATTAGTTATTATTTATTAAGTTTATTACAGGACCTTAACGTTTCCACCGATCGACGCTAGGGGGACTGAAAATAGGTGCAACCTTGAGACAACTCCGACCACCCCAATGCTTACTCTAAACTTGAGGTAAAAAACAAACAGTATATCAATACCATAATACAAAATAGAATCACTCCGACCTGAGATTATCCCCACAAGGATATGAACTGGACCTTGCATGTGTTGATATAGAGTTATTTCTTAAGTAGCATGCTTCTGAAGTCGCTATTGCTGAGCGTAGTTTTCTCTGTGGCCCCGGAGCTGCCGTTGGCGCTCGCCTTGCTGGTGGAGGGTTTCTGAAGCACGCTGGGTATGAAGCTACTCAGCTGCGTGCGTCTCCTGAAAACAAAGATAACTTAGTCGTGCGGATATAGGCATCGTTGGTCATGAAAATGGCTCCGATTTCTCGTTTGACCATACCACACACTATAAAAATATATTAAAACCAAATGGAGAATACCCCCTTCGTTCTATGTGACAGCAATGATGGTTTACAGTTTTGTGAGTTTTGGTAAGAGGTTGCTGCAGTGCAACTAAATTTAACCGGTAAGTCCAAGGCGATACGCCTCGCTCACATGATGCCGGTGCAAAGTATCATCACCGATCCGATCATAAAAAAAAATCGGTTGTCTGTAAAGTCGATTTACTGACGATAGTTGATCGTGACGTCTTAAGAAAATACTGATGGAATGGTAGCATTTTTCAAAAGAAAATTTTAATTTCATTTGTTTAATAGATTTGTATGTATATAGAGAAGGAGGTAATTGGAAATCACATTTTAAATCATAGCTACGCTCGATAATTATTTCGATTAAATAGTAAAGCCATCGATTTATAATAATTATTAATAATTATATATACCTATATCCAAATAAGCGTGCTATACTTATTTTAAAAATTGAAACTTATTAAAACTGATTTTTTCAATTCTGTAGCTCAATTGGGTACTACGTGCTTATAAGTTTACGTGGATATGATAAGCGATGACGCTGCGAAAAATTTACACCTATAATAAGTATG
>LUGF01039414.1:86331-107017 GCA_001625245.1 Calycopis cecrops
CCGTCTCCCGGGAGGAGACCTTCTGCACGTGGCGCACGTAGCCCAACAACAGGTCGTGTAAAGCTTCACATGTGACGCACTCGGTCGTGGCTCTGTCGTACAGCACCTGTGGAATTACCGTATTTTGTTATCTGTGGACTTATTGCACTATGTTAGTTTTTTTTTTTTGTTACCGCAGGCAAATACATTTACGTACCTAGGAGCCCGCATCAACAAAAAAAGCATCAACTTTCATATATTATCTGTACAAACTGTGCTACTTCTCCTTACGACATATACAGTATGCAACATAATATAATTACATATTTTTAATCAAATAATACATAAAAACAACAAAGACTGTTCTAAATAAAATTATAAAAAAATACCTTTAAAAGTCCATTGCTATCGCATTCTGCATATTTGTCCGCTTCTTCTTTTACCCTATCTATATACTCTTGATATATTTTACACTTTCCCTCCGCATCCCTGTGAAAAATAATTTCATCCCTGTAACAATAGCCCATTGCGGGGGATGTTGATTGAGTACCACAAGTACTTGTACTCATGTAATTAAATATCTAAGGCTGGCATCTGCAAGACACCTGGTTGTGCAGATGTATATTGGCGGCAGTAGACACTCCACGAACTCATTTGCTTATGATATGAAAAAAGGCGAGTAATGCTTCACAGTTACCCCATTGCAACTAGTTGTGACTAGTTGTGCGAGTCTTTATAGAAGGTAGACCTTGACATAACGATTGGAGTAGTGATGCGACTCGAGTCACTAGAGTAAGATTGTTCCCTCACTCGAGTTATACTAGAGTAAAAAAGTCACTCGAGTGAAAATGTCACTCGAGTAAAAAAATCACTGGAGTAAGAATGTCACTCGAGTGACGAGTTCACACGGCGACCCTTGTGTACTCGGCGCGACGAGTTTACTCGAGTGAACTCGGTCAACTCGGTGCGCCGAGTTCACTCGGTGATTCGAATTCACTCGGTAACTCGTGTGCAAGTTCACTCGAGTAGGATTTTTTTTCACTTGAGTACGAGTTTGACAGTTTGTCGTCACTTGAGTGACTCGAGTAAAAACATGACTCGAGTCGCATCAGTAGATTGGAGTTGTTAATAGGCGTTTCAGCCTATTAACAACCATGTTTGAGTACAAATAGATTTAGGTGGAAACATACATAAAAGTTATCAACAGATGATTAAGCATAATAATATACTTACTCGATTGTAACCAGTTTATCTTCATATTGAGTTAGTATCGTTAAAAAATCCATGGCGGCGTCATGAATCTTCTTAACCTAAAAACAACAACAAACAAACACAGTTTATATGCAATTATTATTTCATCATTCACTTGAAGTTTAAATAAAGTGTTTTTTTAACTAGCATCAGAGGAAGGGAGTATTTTAATGACTGACGCATATAAACATCTGTTATTATATCTTCAATTCAAAATCACCACACTCGATTTGTCGATCGAGTGTGACTTTGCCGAAAGGCGAAAGATCAGTGGCGCCACACCGTTCCGCGGACAGCGTCACGCGATCGATACGCATTAAAATAATAATTAATTGTTAATTGTAATTTTGACACGCTCTCTTTTGCAATTATGTCGCATCAATACTCCAATGATGAATATTACGAAATGATAATAATAATAATATTTTTTTTAATAATATTTGTGGACTTTACACACCACATTAGCCTAGCCCCGTGCTAAGTACCGTAAGGACTTGTGTTACGGGTACTAGACAACGGAAATATATTTAATATGTTTTATAAATTTAAGAAATATTATATATTTAAGATTTTTATTATAGAAATACATATAATACATAGATAAACCATCCATGACCTAGGCGGGATTCGAACCCGCGACCCCTGTCGCTACATGCTCAACTTATCCGAGCCCTGTACCACTGCGCCAGCCTGGTCGTCAATCGTCAATGATAATGTTATATTGCAAGCAGAGAAAGTCTACACGGTGCCCAGAGATTACACAGGACCGCAAGTTTACCGAGGCTAATAAGACGCGGGTAAACGCGCGAGTACATAACTGGTGCACAATTTTAGCCGCCAATCAGAGGTGCTTGATCACGGACAGTTCGTCACACCTTCACATACATCAGGTCGTGGCCAGAACATCACAATAACACCAAAGCTCAAAAACGTTTTTTCGAGACGAATCCACGTGCCAGTACAAACGAGGCCGCTAGACGATTCAATGTCAGCCAACATTACGTGTGGAAGCTGTTGCACACTACAGGCCTGCACCCGTATCATTATCAGCGGGTGCAGGCACTTCATGATAATTATGGATCCGCGCGAACAGTGTTTTGTGAGTGGTTGTTACAAAACATTGACGCAATCGATATTTTATGAACCGACGAGTCCCTGTTTACGCGAGTAGGCATTCATCCGCATAGACGTCATACAGATGCGCTGCCCTCCTCTCTCCTCCGACCTCCAAGGGCCACCGGCTAATTACACACCGCGCGAAACGCGATAACACAACAGTCACTTGACGCCGGTCTCGTGAAAGCGAGAGGTACCTCCCCGGTCGTGCCGGACCATTTGGGCTGCATGTCTTAGTTAAAGTTAGCTTGATTATTGTAATAATAAGTCGATTTCAATTATAATATGATTACATAATCTAAACATTTAATAAAAATCATTTATTAAAAACAGTTAAGTACAATAATTAAAGTGGATAAGAAACACAATCAGCTGTTGAGGTCAATTCTTCGGGTGTTAATGCGCGTAGGTATATTTACGGACCGATTCAAATCGTTGTTTATGTAACAAAATATTACAATAAGACAATAAAATTAAAACACACCCTTGAAATGATGTTTATTTCCTTATTTTTAAATATGGCCGGTGACCAAAAACTAAAGCTGTACACATGATCCACATTCCTCCTCAAATGTAACAATGCAGCAAAGGCATGTCTTACACAAATATAACACTCAAGGGGTGTATTGTCACTTCTCGATGGAAATTCATATTATACTTTTTTTTTATAGGGGGCAAACAAGAAAGTAGTTAGTGACTACCGCCGCCCATAGACATCCGCTAAACTAACTGTCTTGCAGACAGACAAACTTGTTACTAATATACAAATTATAAAAAATGTATATTATTAACAAGTATCAATCACAATTTTTTAAATATTTTATAATTAATTTGATATGCATTACTTCATCTCTGCAGGTGATATCCATGTCTGGTAGATTCGGAGAATCTTCCCGCAGTAAAGGTCGCATGACTGACTCCTCGATGCTCCACACTATTCTCTCTCGTTGGTCTTTGTATCCTGGATCGTCTGCACTGCAAAGTACAAATAGAATTTTATCTAATTACTATTTTTTAGCTTTTATCAAGGGCTATTTTTAAAATAAATGAAGGTTATGCATACGGGGTTATTTTTTAGGGCCAAAATTTTTATGAAGCAGAATAGAAATCAATGATTTTACCTCATTGAATCGAATTTTGCCTTCTCCATTTCAATTTTAGTATCCCAAAATATTTTGCCAGCCACAGGGTCACAACCAGCCCGTTTTAGCACCTCATCTATATGAGGTCTTGCTTTATCTGCGTCACCGGGACCTAAAGCCCAGGAGCACCACTGATTGAAAATTGGAATTGCTGAAAATATTAAATTAAATGTGTTATATTCAACATTCATTTGAGTGCTTTATTGTATTAAATACTTTAATAAATGTAAGATATTAATCCGAAAAGGGTTTGTAAAAAAAAATCATGAAATATGTAGTGGGCTTAAACGAAAAAAGGTCACAAATAAATTTTCCATTATCACACACAATTTATGTCAATACTTACAGTAACAATCAAGTGTGGCCTCTAAAAATAAATTATGTATTTTTTCTCTAGCCTCTTCAGAATGTGCCAAACTTTCTTCAGTTTGAAGTCGGAGTAGCCAATGCTCTGGTTTTAATATTGAGAGCTGTTGAAGCCGATCAAATGCAGAACGCCAGCGATCTAGCTCTGTGAGATTCCTGAAAATGAGAATTGTTCATTATATTTTTTTTTATTGTCACTATCTATTCTCCATACTTTAGGGATGTTTTATTTTACTAAGTTTTTGGCTTTTTGTAAACAAAAACTGATACAAAATATTTATAATATATAACTGAAGGTATCAGTGTTGTATACAATACTATACATATATGTATAATAGAGAAAAAATATTATATTATTTAAGCAATTGTAACCAAATACCAATTTTCATTATCAGACCTTAATGTCTAAGTAAATATAAAATAAAGAAAAATATTTTTGTCATTTAAATTCATAATTATTTCCAAGCTGAGCCAACAGTAAGAGAGAGATCATAATGACTTCTGTTACTATCAAGAACATTGCTCATGAATAAATAATTAAAAATATAATAATATCTTGGAATAACCTGTAGACGTATAGAAAATTCTCTATGGTGGATGATCTCCACTGCTGGACTTAGGCCTCTAACTCATTGTCTTCCGATCAGGGTTTGAAGGATATAATATATCAATGGATATATATATCATGATATACAGGGTTAGTCAATATACAAGGTATTAAATGAAAACACATATACTATAAATGCCTACAGTTAATCTGAAACTACTAAAAAGAGTTTACGGCAAGTATACGAAAATACTTTTTTCAAACAAGTTAAATAGCGAAAAATTATAATCATTCTTTGTACTGGGCAGCTACAGCGAGAATGTGGTGAATGACTCCGGGCGGCCAGTCAGAGATCAGCTGCAATACAGAGTGTACGACGTGAGAAAAAACTTTAAAATATACCTGTGGCTAAACTATTGCTCCGATTGATTTGTTTATAGTTGTGTTTTATCAACCTTGCATATCCAATGACTTTTTGTGATATACATATATCAATATTTTAAGATTTTTATTTGATTTAACCTGATCTGGGAGAAGATTTTGTTTTGGTTTTATTTGTCTGATTTTAATTACTTACCTATTTAAAGTAAACCAATAAAAACATTTTTGTTTCTTCTTTAAATCATTTCTTTTTTTTAACCATAAGATAACAAAATGACTTTCATACAAAATGGATACATATTATATTACTATTATTATTTAATAAATTAAATGTTGGATATTTTCAAACCCTGCTTTTGATTCAGAGCCTCCACTTGAGAATCTTTGAATAGTATATACTGTAAATTTAACTACTTTTTAAAATGTGTGCTTACCATAAAGCTTGTATCAATTCAATGTGATCATCATAATTGTATGGATCCTCCGCTATGTGCTGTTCTAAGTATTGTACTTTTCTCTCCAGTGCTTCTACACCATCTTCATCATCTTCATCCTTAATTAGCAAATGAAAAAAAACGTTTACTGGACATTTAATAATAATTATAGTACTTAGAAACAACGATCCAAAATAACGATATTGGCTATATTGTTGATAAAATTATAGATTTCTGTTTACTGTTTACATGTTGAAGCATTGTATATCTAACGAAAATCGATGACGACAGGCAAATAAGGAACAATATTTTGTGTATAATTACACATCAAAGGTATTCTAACGTTTCTTATTAGTTTTAAAGAACTCACATCCGAATCGTCGGAATCCTGCTCTGCATCATCGTCTTCTTGGACAATTTCCATCTCATTCTCTTCTTCAGAGCCATTTCGCACTTCGTCTTCCACTATAGCCATTTTCTAAGGATACTTTATCTTGTTTAATTTACTGCAAAATGCAAACAACAAATCTGTATGTATTGCAAAGGAAAAAGGTGCTGTTTGACAACACCTAGAATTTAATCATAGACTAAAGAAGCTGACGATTATGCATAAATGTCACTAATGTCAAATATGTGTCTGTGGCGTAGACAGAGTATAAAGAATGTGGTCATTTTAAAAAGTTTTACTTTGATGCAAACATTATGAGTATACAGCAAAGATTACTTTAATACTACAGTAAAGTAATTTTAAACTATAATACTACCAGTATACGGTCAACAAGTTAGACCTCATAGCGTGAATGAGTTCTAGAGTCTTAACATAATTTTAAGCTTTTAGTTCTAAAATAGGGATCAAGCTTCTAGACTGCCACGCTCGCTAGTGGCTAAAATGTGAACCGAATGCTAGCAAATTCTCGTTTGTATATATTGTACTCTGGTTTGTATGTATTATATGACCGTAGACAGAGAATACAATTATCATTATCTTTGTCTTTTGCTTAGTATTTTGCTAGCACTTGACTTCTATAATGATCACTAGGGCGGCAAAAGTGCTGCCATGTTTCTTGCACGGTCCCTATAGTATCAACATTATTATTTTTAATCAGAAATAAGAAGGACCAATATAAAATATCATCGCATATCCACATCGTAATAGAGTAATATAAACCAAATACCATAATAAACCAAACCAACCCTCTAAAGTCCACTGGCCGCATATCAGAAACAAGGTACCTCGGCGACGGGCCAGTCCCTTATATGTGACACGGTACTCCTCGAATAAGAATTGTGAAATTTGGCAAGAAGTAAGAATTTATAGTACCTACTATAGGGATAAATCCGATAACTGCGAAATTATAACTATATCACTAAAAAATCATTCCCAAGTTATGTGTAGTTTGTTTCATACAAAATGTGTGCAGGCACCCCCAAATATACCTTTGTCAACTCAGGCATGATGATTAGTTCTTACAGATAACGAAACTTACGAAAAGACAAGTAAATCTTTGCTTATGCCTGTATGGTTCACCTCATCTCTCACAGAGATACTACTCATTGTTATCGTTACATAGAGATGCATGCGAGTCAACACTTGCCCAGTTTTTTAGTAGTTTATGTAGATAGGTTGGTTGGTTGTGGGATAATAAAACAAATGCTTTTTTATATAGCTTAAATTTTTATTTTAATACAAAAATATGATTACATAGATACATTTGCTTACCTAACGTTATAATTGGTGGAAATTGAAGTACATTATTTAGACACTAGCTTCAATTTTGTTGACACTTTCAATCAAAATTTGTCAAAACTTTGGCACCAATCCTATCGGACCTGAACTATAGTCGAATCTAAATCACTAGCAAATTTCTATAGGCTTTTTGGTATGATTAGAATGTATGAAATGTTTTTTTTCCTTAGTCTAAATAATAAATGCACCAACATGGAAATAGTTCTACTTTTATCTAATATAAGAATTAAGAATTTATCAATCTAGTCTTTGTAATTTCGTAATTTTAAGTCTCTCCTATTGTATTATATTAATGCGGCTTTGCATTGCAATAACTTAAAATAATATGTCAATAAAAATACATAATATGAACTAATAATATAAGTGACTAACTATAAAAAGGTTATATTTGATTACAATTCTTAAAACTAAAATAAAATTCCAAATTTAATACCATGTCAAGAATATTCAAACGGAAGATACATAAATCAGTCAAATGCTAAAATAATACATTAAATTTAATACAGATCAAAGAATATTGATATGGTTTAAAGTTATATTGAATAACAGAAATGGCACAAAATAATAAATTTGTAAAGAATACAGTTGCAAAATGATACTTATTTTACACAATTTTCACAATTTAATAGACCTAAACAAACACATCAGATATGTAATTAATATTTAGTTAATATATTTAAAGTCAAATAAATTGTGCAATTGTGTGAAAAAAATATTTTTGACAAATTATATTAAAAAGTATTTTCTTTCATCAAGATATGAGACCATATTACATCAACTACAATACCACAGATTCAATTAAGATTCCTTGTTTTCAAATTATCATTATTGAGATAAGTCCAAACAACTATTTAACTTAAAATACACTAATCGAGAAAGAATTATATAGCTTATAAAAAGAAAGAAAAACTTACTGAGTTCAATGAATACTAAAAAATATAAAACTGGCTAAATTTATAAATGTGCGTTGAAGTTTTCCAAAACAAGAGAATTACGAAGTATATCCAAACAATAGATACAGTGAACCATAATATGCACTGTTCCTTCATAAGTAGCATAGAAATAAAATATTCTGCCGTATCTATATCTGTAATATTTAGGTATTTATGAAATAAATAAGCACACATAATATGGTTGTGACATTATTAAAGTGGCAATACCACATATCAAAAATTCAAACAAATTAAAACAACTGTGATAAGTCTCATGTTTCCAATTAATATCATAATTTATCATTTAATATTATTATTGAATAAAATTTACCTTATTAATTACTCAATTGTATTATTATTCATATTTAGACTAAAAACGCTGTAGGAAATATGTGGCTGGGAGCGTGTGTCTAGCAATTAAAATATATTTGAATTTAGTTATTGATTTTCAAATACATGTACTGCACTAGAAATTACTATATATTTTAATATTTAACAGCATAATACTATAGTTACTTTCATTTGTTAATAGAATTAAGATCACATCTCTTCGATGTGTTATATAATATATATATTACATTTTAAGTATTCATGCACTATTGGTAATATCGACCTGTAAAATGTATATGTCCCATTATAGGACACAGGTCCACTCCTCAAAATCTAACGAGGAGAGTATTAGGCCTATATATCATTCTAATTTAACTAATTCTAAAATTTACTTTTAGGATATGGGTTGTAATAAAATGTTACGTAAAGGAGATATATATAGGAACATATAAGACTAAATATACTATGAGTATAATAAAATTATATTTGTGTCGTGATTTTAAACTTAACATATTCTTGTGTTACTGTAAATTTATTTAATTCGAGACAAAGTCTAGTCTCTTGTTCCAACCGACTTGTGTACTATAACTGACTTTCATACACATCTTAGGTCGTACTTGGCTTGGGGCACTTCTCGAAGCAAATTATAAATCTTAATGACTACACCTAAAGTAAGACCCAATAATTCATGGCATAATAAACAATTTATTTCCTCTCCTCTCCTCTGCTTCGTTGTAAACAGTATCACCACAGTTCAATTGAGGCCCCAAAGAGTACGGGGCATTGGCACGGGTCTACTAATAAGTATAAAAGTTCAATATACTAACATGTTCAAGTCGGTTAGCATATCAGAGAGCAAACATAAGTTTTGGTGAGGCAGTAGCGGATCACCTGTAGAATTGTCTTGACATCGCAGGCCGCTGGTCGCAGTAGTACAATCCAACTAAAAATAAACAAATTATGTATAAATGACGTACTAGAGTTATTTAAATTAAGGTTTATGCCTTCACTAGTATTACTGATTTTAATTTTTATAAATTGTAACAGAATATTGCAAAAAAGCAATTTGTAGACAGATAGAAAGATGCGACGATGATTGTTACAAATCATCAGGTCGTCCTATCACACTGATCCCTCTCTACAGTTACCAGACACCGTTAAAATATTGGCCTCGGATCCCCGGTGATCTCGGTGATACGCCGACAGGTGTCGCAAGTCATCCATGATGGTCGTCCTGTCACACTGATCTGTCTACAATTTATGCTGTCTATGCAAACCATAGACAACAGTTACCAGACACCGTTAATTGATTTTTACTAACGGTGCTAAATGACAATGCGAAAAAAAAAATTTTTTTTTTAATTTAAATTTTTACCCGTATATGTCACTATTGCCCGGGCACCGTTGCGCCGGACGCCTGCATCTGCATCTGGCGCTGCATCTGCTCCAACATCTCCTGCATGCGCCGTAGTTCTGCCTCCTGCGAAGGAACAACAAGTTAAGCGTGCCCCGATTATGACGGCAGCTGGATGGGTTAATTTTCTCGTATCCGCGATTTTTAACCTAATAATTTCTTTAAAGGCCGACAACGTAAGATTAGCCCTGTTTTGCAGACATCTAGGGGCGCCTTGTCCCTATCGCATAAAAAATACCCAACAGTAATATAATTTTTGGGGCAATTGTATAAAGGCGAAAACAAGGATATATTAATCTAGTGTAGATTGACCTTTGCCAAATTTGTAGGTACAAACATATGACCTACTCTTTCGTACGAAAACTAATGAACAAACTTGGATGAAAGTTGCCACATTTATCTATAGTAATAATATTATAATGTATGTATATATGAATATGTGCAATTCAAGTGAAGCGGGGCTACCTTCTCGCGTAGTGCGCGGTCGTGGCCCTCGTCAGTGGATCCGTTCAGCATACCGTTGGCGAGGCCGTCGCTGTGACCACTCTCTATCGATCTGGAAAATATGACAAACTTATATAAACTAACTAATATTATAAATGCGAAAGTTTATATGTTTGTTTGTTACTCCTTCACGCAAAAACTGCTGAAACGATTTTCATGAAACTTGGCATTTACGCTGGTCAAACCGCGGGAGCTGCTAGTGATGTATATTTTGCTCCCATAGAATTGGCCTCATTAAAAATATATTATATACCTGTATGTATATGTAAAATCATATGCTGACACTCGCACGCACGACTAGCGCACGATTCTCGATCCCAAATCTAATATATTTCAAATAGGATTGAGTGTCAAGAGCATGCAGTTCTTCACTGTTAATTATAGTAATGTGATTCAATATAATTTAATTGATTTAAAAATGTAAATAATGCGTCATTTTTGCAGAATTTGAAGAATTCTGTATTGATAATCCACTTTGACAAACATTCCGTTTCATGAACTGCCTTTACAAAGAGCTTAGAACATACATTCATTTATTTAGTTTGTATGCATTTGTGTAAGTATTTCCGTATTTAAGCCATTTCAGCTGCTACTAGCATGTTTTGATAAAGTCTTCGTAAGAGGTAGTGGCTTGCTGCATTGCAGCCGAATTGGGATGGCACGACCGGTAACGTGCCTCTCGCGTACACGGTACCGGCTTAAAATTACAGCCGCGTTTCTTGCAGGTAAGTACATGCATAAAAAATTGGTTTTATTTATGGGGCAATAAATTAAATATTTTAAATTTTCATTATATATATATCTTTTTATTAAAAAAAATAATCTTTTAATTATTTACCCCGCATTGAACAATTTTGAAGCTACTAGAAAATAATAAAGAATTAAATTTAGGCATTTTTTCTTTTAATGTCAACACTTAACACAATGTCAATGTCAACACTCAGTGTCAACACTGTCAACAATGTCAGTACTGCTATCTCATGTGGCCACGCTAAGCCTTCGTCTATTGTATTCTCTGTCAACGCATCTGTATAAACTCGACGCTCATGTATATGGGCTTCATGAAAATAGCGCCGATTTTTAGTTTGCCCCCTTTTGCAATAAAAAAGTTACAACGGGACCGAAACAACTCACGCCTGTCGCTTGGGCACCTGACCGTTGCGCGCGAGACGCTCGGAGCGGTAGTTCTCGTAGTGGACCTCCTGCGTCACCTCTTGCAGGTCCTGCATGTGAGTGCTGGAAACAACAGACAATATTAACATAATTACTAGGCGCGCTCCACGGTTTCACCCGCGTTAGGTTCGATCCCTTCGAAATATCGAGATGAAAAATTCATGAGAACCGGTCCAGCCGTTTCTGAGGAATATGGTAACTAACATTGTAACACGAGAATTTGATATATGTATATAGAGATTATATTAAAAACAATTGTTTTGTTCAAGTGTTTGATAGTATGCTCCTTCGTTACGCTACACAAGGTGGCTTTTAAGTCGTTTTAGAAACAAAATTTTTGGATTAGACTGGCTCAGTGGATACACTACTATTCAAATCGAATTAATGAACTATTAAAATTTAAACTTTTTATTTGTTGTAATAATAATGGATTACTCCAAACTCAAGTGCACCAGTTCGAAAACGACAATAAAATCACCGTAGACAATGATTAACGAAATTTCAAGCTTTGGCCTTTAAATAAAATTAGACAAAAAAAAAAGTATTGTAGTTAAAAAGGTCTTTCAAAATAAAACAATGACATCTTCATTGTTGCAATACATGTAGGTAATCAATGGACCATTTAAAATTTGTCTCCCTCGCACCTCCAGCTGCTGTCCCGCTTCGCACCACCACATGTCCGCGTGACGTCACACAGAAGAGCTACTCACATGAGCATGGTGCGCAGCTTGATGAAGTCGCAGTGGTCGGGGTTCTCCACCTCGACCACGCCCCACGGGTACAGGCGGCCGCGCACCCGTCTCCCTCGCACCTCCAGCTGCTGTCCCGCTCCGCACACCGCGAACGGCACCGCTGCTTTCAGTTGGCGCACCTACACACACACAGAAACTATTAAGCTAATCGTTACAGAACGTTCTCGTCTATTCTAAAGCGTTTATTCTGAAAAGAAGAGAGTCCCATAGCATTGTTTATCTCTCCTTCTCACTAGAGAGAGCCAAATCTATCCAAACGGAGCCATTAATTTACTCGAAATAAAAGATAATTTTGTATTACTCCAGATTATTTATTATAATAATTATCTAGGTCTTTCAAATGTTTCCAGGATTAACTACCATCTGTTATCGTTATTATTATCAGACTAACATTGTTGGCCAGCGCAGACAAGGGATTTTTATTCGCGGACTTCTTTGTGCGCTAAGTAACGCAAACAAGGGATTAAAAGTACCGCGTACAAAAAGTCCCTCGAATAAGCGAGGACATGCAAAGAGCGGACCGGACTAAAGTACGCGGGAGTCCCCGAAAGTTATAGAACTCTACTAGACTAGGCGAAGCAACGCACACATTACTCGGCGGACGCGGACTTTAGTAAGCGTTGCGCGCTCGAGAGTGAGGTACGTTCTGGGCAACAAATGATCGCACACCGTGTGCGTTGCGTACGCAGTCAATCCGCGGTGGACTTTTTATTCGCGGAGCGTACTTTTTTCTACGCCGCGGACAAAAATCCCTCGTATGTACAGGCCATAAATGTGTACGTCAGTAGGCCAACAATTCAACAAACCTGTTCTTTATAGTCCTCGTCTTCGTCGCTGTCGCAGTCCGGCAGCGGATATATCTTAATACCTTCTTTCTCGATCTCCTCCATCACCTATGAACAGATAAATGCTATACATTGTAAACGTTTTGACCGCCAGCATTAATTAGGTTTGGTGCAATCGATAGGAGTGAGAGAGTTTAAACTATATGGGGGCAAACGAGCAGTCGGAGCCATTTTCCTGACTACCGTCGCTAGATATGATTCAAAGGTTATACAGATGCGTTGCCCTCCAACCTCCTCTCTCCTACATGCAAAAGTCTTCAAAATATATCACTCCCAGAAATGAAAGCCATTAAAGTTATTGGTGAGAGAGCCCGCTAAGCTATGCTATGCTATGCTATGCTATGCTAGCCATGCTATGCTATAAATAAAAAATGTCAGCAGGACTGCGGTGTGGGTCTCGCTCACACGGTATCTCAATTTCCGGTGACAGACTTAAAGTGAGGAAGGAAGGAACGCAACACATCAGCATAACAATTATGCGGATGTCTATGGGCGGCAGTGGCCATCACAAGGCTGCTCTCGTGTGTCCCTTTAAACAAAAAAAAACAGGCAGTCATAGAGACTGCCAATAGATGGGAAAACTTAAAACTGTCAAGGAACAATGTACTGTATTTAGTAGCACACACTTATAGCGCTACGTGATAGGGTAGCTCAATCTCCTGCGCTACGTAGCATATTTATGACGGGAACACATATTTTTTATAGCAAACGAGTCGAGATGTATATAGATATACATTGCATGAAAGACTAAAAGCATGAAAATTTGAGATTTAGTATGGAGATAGTTGAAGGACGTAAGAGTGCCATCGGCTCGAAATATGAACAAATATTTTTTTTCTACCACGCGAGCGAATCCACGGCTACAGCTTGTGAGTAATATTCACGTAAAGTTAATACTCACCCTGCTCTTGAGGCGTTGCACCTCCTTCTTGGTGAGGCAGTCGGCCTTGGCGATGACGGGCACGATGTTCACCTTGTTGTGCAGTTGCTTCATGAACTCAATGTCCAACGGCTTCAACCTAAAACAGAGAGATATATTATTCATACATTATCAGGGCCGCGCCGCCCGTGTGCGAAGTAGTGATGCGACTCGAGTCATGTTTTTACTCGAGTCACTCGAGTCAGTTTGCTAAATTCGTACTCGAGTGAAAAAAATCCTACTCGAGTGAACTTGCACTCGAGTTACCGAGTGAACTCGAGTCACCGAGTGAACTAGGCGCTCCGAGTTGACCGAGTTCACTCGAGTGAACTCGTCGCGTCGAGTACACTCGAGTGAACTTGTCGCAACGAGTACACTCGGGTCGCCGAGTACACTCGAGTCGCCTAGTGAACTCGTCACTCGAGTGACATTTTTACTCGAGTGTCTTTTTTACTAGAGTATAACTCGAGTGACTTTTTTACTCGAGTATAACTCGAGTGACTTTTTTACTCAAGTATAACTCGAGTGACTTTTTTACTCGAGTATAACTCGAGTGAGGGAACAATCTAACTCGAGTGACTCGAGTCGCATCACTAGTGCGAAGTGTGCGGTGCAAGACAATAGGGGCGCCGGCGCGATCATAATTATTTTTGTTACACTTACAGAACAACATATTTCTTTGTAGTGTAGTATCGATAAGTAGGTATAATAGGCGCAACAAAGGTCTCGTAAACAACAAAACATAATATTGCGTTTATTCTACAACTGTCCCAAGATTTTCACGTTTGAGGTTTAATTTCACGCGTTGGGTTTTAATTACAAGCTCAGCTTTTGATCTCGGCTCTCTCTGTCGGCTCTTTTAGCCGCCATAGGTTTAATTGAATGAATTTATGAACGCAACCCGAGCGATGCGATGCCTGCGACGCAAGAGGGTTGGGGTCACGGGGATTTCCGACAGTTCGACTTTAAGGAATGAGAGCCAAAAGAATTGATATTTGATTGAACAGTCATACAATCGAAAGTGTGGGCAAGGTGCACATTAGCTTTTCATATTAAGAAGTTCTAGCGCTAAAAACAATAAAATAGTTTGTGTGTTACTGATTATTTTAACGTGTTTCCATGAGTTGCAGTAATCAAGATAAAAAAAGAAATTATCTGAATACCAGAATGGAGAATGTTACTAGGTATGCCAAATCGCTTGAAAGTTTGTGCCAGCAGGGCCCGTAAGTAAATAAAGTATACTACTTCTTGTTTCATTCAAAAGTATTTAGAAGTTTTGATTTTACAGGCATTTAAACTTTCGAAAAATATCGAGTTCCGCTAACGGTCACGTGACTGAGTTTGACGTCACAACTCAACACTTCAGTGCGCTCACAGTCGCGACACATAACAATTACTTGTAACGACGATATCTCAAAAACTATTCATCTAATTGATGTAGTGTAAAGGACAATTTTAATCTGCATTAAATGCCTAAGCTAATTAACATTTACAGACAACATAACATTCATTTGATGGATTAATACTGATCTAAATAAAATAGCTTTGAAACTAATATAATGTTTTAATTAAAAATTTTAAAATAAATATTGTTATTATAAGGCAATTGTAAGAGATAGAAATATGTTATCTAGGACGTTTTTGTAGGATTTTTATAGGTATGTATAGATGTATTAAAGGTAGTCTGCACCTAAATAAAGATCTATTCTATTCTACGTTGTCATTCTTAGCATGTATGTAATGCTTAAAATGAACATTAGAACCCACCACATTCAGCTAGTGCTGCCTCTATGTTCACTGCACGACGCACGTCCCCTAAAAGGATAATTTACATAAGTGATTGCCGCTAGTCGCGTGCGATCGCGCCGACTTTCACCGGACACAATAAATTACTATCGACTAGCTCTTTCCGACTTGATACAACGCTGCATTAGTTTTTCAGCCGAGTTGAATGAGGTAATCACAAGCGTTTATTTACAGATATTGTAAAATAATATTATTGAAAAAATGCTCATTATGTCTCTTACAAAATTACTGTTATTATATTCCTATTAATACTGCAAAATAAGTTTATTTTAGTTACTTCCATAGCATTATGTCTTATAGCATACTGTTGTGGGGAAACGCTGCCGACATAAATGCTATTTTCGTGCTGCAGAAGCGAGCTATTCGGGCAATATATAAACTAGTCTCTACTACATCACTTAGAAATAAATTTAAGGAAATTGGGATACTGACTGTTCACTCTGAATACATTTTAGAAAATGTTTTGTATGTACGAAAGAATATTATTGAATTCAATACGAAACGTGCTAATCATGATAGAAATACTAGGAACAGGCGCAAACTAGATGTACAATTTCATAGACTAAGCAGAGTAAAGAGGTCAATGTATACGCCTCTACAGTAAGACCCCAGAAAGCTTTCAAAAACTCTCAATCAACAAATTTAAAGAAATAGTTAAGGAACGCTTGTGTGATAAAGGATATTACAAAGTAATAGATTTTATAACAGATACCACACCTTGGGTATAGTACCCTCCTCCCAGGCTACTTCTATACAAAAATAAATGTAAATTATATTTTGTACTGTATATAATTAAAAATGTATTAGTGTATACTTTTAGATAAATCTTTAATTCATGAGGCCCGCTGAGTTTGTTTCGCCGGATCTTCTCAGGGCAGGGCTAGGGTTGAACCGGTGGTAGATATAATTTTTGACGTTCAAAAAGAAATTTTTAAAATTCTATTTTGTATAAAAATATTTCGATTTGATTTGTTTCATCTAGCATCAACATTGCTGTCCAAGGTCTAGCCATTAAAATAACAACCCTGAAAGCAATCTCTTACAGATAAAAAGTTATTTCAATTTTGACACAGGTTGGCACATTCCTTTCGATTATTCTGCTGCCATAGCCATGGGAAGAGGTGATAAATAATGAAAGAATAAAAAGTATTAGGTACACTTACAAATTTAAAACTCCGAAAAATATAATCATAAAAATAGGATTACTCTCTTCTTATACCTATGCAGATTTTTGTAACAGTGGTTATAGGACGTTAAGCAATGGTGAATGTCTAAAATAGCTGGATAACATTGCTATGGTCGTAATTGGAAGTACTTTATGCAATGGTGAATGTCTAAAATGGCTGGATAACATTGCTATGGTCGTAATTAGAAGTACTTTATGCAATGGTGAATGTCCAAAACGGCTGGATAACATTGCTATGGTCGTAATTAGAAGTACTTTATGCAATGGTGAATGTCTAAAATGGCTGGATAACATTGCTATGGTCGTAATTGGAAGTACTTTATGCAATGGTGAATGTCTAAAATGGCTGGATAACATTGCTATGGTCGTAATTAGAAGTACTTTATGCAATGGTGAATGTCTAAAATGGCTGGATAACATTGCTATGGTCGTAATTGGAACATACCCGTGTCCGAAGGGCGATATGAAGTAAAAGCAGCAGTGTATGCGGTTGTCGACGATGTTGCGGCGGTTCAGGCCGCTCTCGTCGCGCAGGAATCGCTCGAACTGTTCGTCGATGTATTGAATTATTGACTGAAAATATATTCCTATATTAATGGGAGGAATTCTGCAACGCACACTAATGGGAAACGTAACGTAATCGCCTCGCCTCGAAAAGAAAAGCGTAGGCAATAGGGTTGTGTTCCCTTTCCGAGTTGATATGTGAATACATTAGGTAGGTAGGTACAGTAGGTACCCGAAACAAGAAAAAAGATAATTATTTACATCTGAATTCACATTATCATCCTACTAATGTTATAAAGGCGAAATTTTGTAAGAACGTTTGTTACTCTTTCACACAAAAACTACTGAACGGATTTTCATGAAACTTTACAGTAATACAGCTTTCATATCAGAATAACATAATAAGTTAAAATTTATAGAGATTTTTTATAATCCGAAATCCACGTGGGCGAAGCTGCGGGCGGAAGCTAGTAATTAATATATATTTTATGCAATATCATTATTAATACTGTATAATAAAATGCTAAAAAGGGTTGAATAGGGATACTTATAAATAGATAACAGATGTTCCAACAGTTTTTACAATATTTTTCTGTTAATTTGTCCACGCATCACGTGAAAATGCTTGAACCGAATTCGATTCAAGCTTTACAAATATGTCGAGATGAAATGTCGTTGCTCCGTCATGTTGCCAATCAAATGAAGTCAATTGAAAAATCCGTCGTAACGAATTATGGTGGCCGCACACTTATCAACTCGGAAAGGGATCGTAAACGCCTCGCCAAGAAAAGCTAAGGCGATTACGTTACGTTTCCCATTAGCGTGCGTTGCAGTATGATGTTTCAACCAAAAAATACTGACCGGCTCGAGGTGATACGTTTACGATCCCTTTCCGAGTTGATAAGTGTGCTGCGATCATTAACATAGATGGTTCAATGTTATTGGTGACATTCTCAATTATGTCTTAGCGTAGGTAGACATACATAGCATCTAGAATTATGCGCAGTCTTTAAATGCACAGACATTTAAGATGTGTGTAAAGGTTAGGCGTCAAACGGTAAGCGTCGTATTAGTTAATTGGCTTAATGAGTCACAATTACGTGGAACACTCGTAAACTCATTGCCAGATTCTCTCGAATGTCCCATACGGAGTGTACACTGTACAGCCTCTATGGACCCCGATGGGCTAGACCAGTGATTCTCAACCACTGTGCCGCGGCACTTTTGTGTGCCGCCAAATTTTGCAAATATACCTATATTAATGTTAATATTATTAAATTATATCATTTAAAAAGAAAAATATTTAAAAAATTATTATTGTAGTATTTCGTATATTTAAAATTTTTGTCATAAACTATTTTTGCAGTGTGTTGTAGTAAGTAAATAATTTTTATCTTTTTCTTTGTGTGCCGCCAAATTTTGAAATCGTTAAATATGTGCCGCAACAAAAAAAAGGTTGAGAATCACTGGGCTAGACATTAGCCCTCCTATATCATGAAAAAAAAAAAAAGACATGAAGTACAAATGATGATGTTGATTATAAAATTTATAGCAATACTAGCTCCGCTCCGCGGTTTTAGCCGCGTAAGTTTTGTTTCCGTGAAAATACGGAATACGAATAGTGATGAAAAATAGATGTTGGCCGATTCTCAGACCTACGCGATATGCTAACAAAATTACATGAGAATAGGTCGTGCCGTTTTGAAGGAGTATGCTTGACAATTTTATATAATATATAGAAATTATAAAGCTGAAGATATAGCTGAATGCATAAGCGCGTTAATCTTAGGAATTACTAGTGCTGTTAAATCTTATATCAATGTTGGCCGATTTATCGGGAATGCTAAATATTTAATTCATGACCAATATGAGCAAAAATATGATGATGTATTGATTAAATGATCATTAAATATAATAATAATTAATACTTAAATTAATCAAATAATGATCAATTAAAGTCACATCTGTGACATTTATTTATTAAATTCTTATCTATTATAAATAGAGTCAAAATGTATAGGCATTTATAATTAAACAAGGACTCAATCTTTATCAATAATTATACAAGGGCATTAACCTTGTTTATAACTATTTCCTTTTTCCATACACTTATCTAAGAACAATACATGCAGTGAAATTTTGTAATGCATTATTTTTACAATTTCATATATCAATCAATCAATCAATATACTCTTTCATATATCATATTTGAATATGAACATAGTACAGTCGGGACCTGTTTTGGTCTGCCATCATCATCAACAGCAGCTTTTATCGCTACATTGCAATAGTTCTCTTTCAATAATCATAAAAACAGCCGATCCCCTAATTAAAAAATATAAAATTCCTAATCCTTTCCTCTCTGACCATATTGTGCAAAAAAATAAATAAAATTGTTACTATATTAAACAATATTTTGCTGTCAAAATCACCAAAATTTTGTTTTTAAATCATAACTGTTATAATATAGAAAAAAGATAACGTACCCGAAAACAGTCAGTATTGTTAATAGCATCTCCATATCCTGGTGTATCTACTACAGTAAGACGAAGCTTAACTCCTCTTTCTTCAATTTCAACTGTTGATGCATCCAATTTTACTGTTTGGTTGGTTTTTTCTAAAAAAAAAGGAGTGATCATGTGTTCATTACATAAGATAATTAAAGCTTTTTTTTTATTGATGACCAACAGTGGATAGATGTTCATGATTAGATTTACTTCTAGTGGTTGAATATAGCCATAAGTTATTTTTAATTTCAGTTCACTTTTTACTCTTAAAACTACAACCCAGATATCATGGTAATATAAGTTAGCAATTTATTCATGTGTAATGTAAGTAGTGTTGCCAGCCTGATGTCTGGTAATGCTTCTTAGGCTTTAGTCTGATATATATGTTTCTGATCCAATTGATTGTAATTACCAAAAAGTCAATTTTTATTTAAAAAATGTTTATAGTAAGAGCTAAAGTATTTATTTAAGAATTTTAAAGTCTAGTTCATTGTTCAGTCTTATCGTAATTGTTAGGACAAACTGGCTGGTCTAACTTGCTGACAGTTTAGTGATATAACAACACCAATAGTAGGTCAATGCTGATGACCCCAGTAAGACCGGCCACAGTAAAATGACAGGTGTATTGTCACATTTCGAGCTATATGTGTTTCAGGTAATACACAAGGGGCTGAGGGAAAAAAAGGACAACAAGTTGCCACAGCGTCAATGTTACTTTATATGTTTGTTGATACTTCCCAATAGCTTCTAACTGTTCGCTTGAACTAATAAACTATATAAAAGCTCAGGAATACATTTATGCACTATTAGTTGATATTATACATGATACTTACCAGTTGCATCAGGAATGA
>LUGF01039417.1:18918-32037 GCA_001625245.1 Calycopis cecrops
GGCAGCATAGCGATAACTTGACGAGTCCCATCAGAAATTTGCCCAAAACTAATTATAAAATATATATACTTTGTATGTATGTTTGCAACTGTTTTGAACAAAAGTTTAGATTGGTTACATTTTGGTGAAATTTGACACAAATATAGATTCCAGTATAGAATTTTATCAATTTCCCCGCTGAACCCGAGTTTTTATATTTTGGAAAGACATTAAATTCGTTGCGGGTCCCAAGGCAGATTTAGCTTCTCCCTCGGGCTCCCTGCGATCATATCAAAGGGTCAAGTGTGGTTGCCGCTGTCGATCCTGGCGACACAGGAGTAGCAGCGGTGGGAACGAGTGGTGGGCCAAAGCCCGATAAAACATTTTGGAAAGACATTTAGTTGAAACCATTATTCCATTTTGAATGCGGGCAAATCCGCAGGCCACAGCTAGAATATTAATAAATCTGTGTTGGTTACAGCTAAGAAACGCGTCCCTGTACCGACTGAAGGATGGGCCGGTAGTGCCCCCGCCACAGCCCAAGACGAGGCCCCCGGTGGGCCTGGCCTGCTCGAGGTGCGCTCCTGCCTCCAGAGTGAGTACTATTGTTATTGAAGTCAAACTTCTTTACCCGCGCTTATACTTGTGGAGTAAGCGTTACGAAAAGTGTGATCGGGTGAGGCGAACGGAAGTTGAAAGGGAGATTTAAGTTAGTGAAGAAAGAAAGGGAGAAGTTTCTTTACCAGCAAGGCGTCCTCCCTATTATAGTATGCCATGCGTGGTCGCTAACATTTATTGAAACACACAATACCAATAGCCGCATCCACACCGGACGATCCAAAGCGCTCCAAACGCGCGCGGCATGGAGCGCGCTCCACGGAGCGAGATGTGTAGACGTGCCGCGCGCGATCCATGTGCGCGGCAGGGAGCGCGCGCTCCTCGCCGCGTGCGATCCATTTCTTGTCGGTTTTTTGGTCACGCACAAAGGTGCCTCAGGCGCTTGGCGCGCGCGGTCTGGACGGTTGCGAGGATCGCGTGAACCGCCGTTATGGATAACTCACAATGTATACGTTTAATTTCCCTATATAAGGAGAATAAATGTTTATAGGATCCTAATGATGGCTATTATACAATATTATATATCGTGCAAAATTAGCTTCAGCTCCATCATCAATTAACTCTTTGTAAAGTCGAGATCCATATTGTAACCGGTTTTTAAAAATGGTTTTAGCCCAATACTGTCTTTTTCGTTTTCGTAATTTTTGCCGTAAATATACAAGTAAAATGTAGCTTGCTGCTGCTGCGGCAATTCGTCGCCGTCGTTGCACGTGTGACTCCATAGCCAAACAAAATTCAACTGAATTATGGATCAGTATGGATCGGCTGGATCGCGTTGGAGCAGCCAGTCAGGATCGCAAAAGATTTCTGTTGGATCGACCTAGAACGATCCACGCTCCACGCATCACGATCTTGGATCGCGGATCGCGGGATCGCCGATCCATTTTGGATCGTCCGGTGTGGATGCGGCTAATGTAGAAAAATCTAATACGCAGATACATGTAAGCTTAAGAAAGTTTAAGAAGGTTATATTATACTAGGAAGATTATCCTACGTACAATTTATGTCTGTAGGAACCTGTCGCAGAAAACAGGTTTTGTCTTTAAATAGACGTTTGTGTGTGCGCGGTAAAAAAATAACGATATTTTTTTTAGCAAAATGCGCCGAAATGATCAAACAAGATATCTACAATAAAAATAAAAACTACAATAACATACATCAATAATGATATGAATAAAACAGACAATTCAAAGTCACGGCAAGTCCAAAGTCCATAATTAAAACATTTTAAACGACGTTGTGTTCGCGTGCATAGTGCGTATCTTTTGTTTTGCGTACCTGTAGACTATAGTACCTGTAGAGGGGAGCAACGAAAGCAGACAAAGAAAATATTATTTTAACTGCCCGACTCAATCTATTTGTTCAACCCAAGTCTAGCCTACTTCCTACTAATATATTATAGGATAGTGTTGTCCTATTATCCTAGTATTTTGTTATAGATGTGAAATTACACGTGTATATAAGTATATGTGTGAAAAAACTATTCGCGCAAAAACTAATGATGTGTGAATTTTGACACAAACTAAAGCTATGGACTATGACATGCAATTAAGTATTGAATTATTTGCAAGCTTCACGTTCAAGGTTAGGTCCGATTTGTTTATATGCCTGCATCGAATATTAGATTTAAGTATGTACTAAGATCAAGGTACCCCGTATAACCGAGGCCCCATGTCAGTGGTTTACGTTCTCACTTGCACGTATCGGATTCTGCTATTGAACTGCATGATAAAATGACCTTTATAGTGATACCTGCGACGATACCGGTATTAGGTATTTAATGAGTCTGGCATAACGTTTGAAATTTCTATCTGCGATAACAGATATCGGTGCGGACAATGTAAAAGGACATAATTCAAGTATTTTACTTGTCCCGATATCGAGGCGGAATCCGATATCGGGGCAAGGTGACCTATCAGAAAAATCTGTTCTAGTTGCTTATGACAATTGACTCTCTCGCCAAATATTATCTACAAAATTGTGCGATTTTCAAATGTTAACGAAGTAGCGCTTCTGACTCCATACAGACCTTTTTCAGATTGATTTTGATTTTGATTTTTGACCTGACCTTGTTCTACACATCGTCGAGTACACGCACCGTGTACTCACACCGGTTTTACAACTGTAGTTTTTTGCCAAATGTTTCTCATATTCAGCTGTTATTAAAGGGATTGTTGAATATTAATGAAGATCAAATAAACACGTTTGATAATAACGTGACGTTTTTTCATTGCGTTTTTTGCGTCGAATATGCGGGCGCACAGTACCGATCTACTTATACCGATATCTGGGCCAATACCGATACCGGGACTAATACCGGTATCGGGGTCAATACCGATATCAGGGCAAGGGAATCAATAATAAGCCCCTCAAAGAGTTGCCATAACAATGCACTTTCTCTTGGCATAAATATAAATTATGATTTTTTTTAAATGCGTAACTCAAATGTCAAGGAAGTGCCGCTTCTGACTCCAAATAGACCTGACCTTGCGTCTAAATCGACACATCGCCGAGTAAACACCGGCACCGGTTTTACAAGTGTACCTCGTGTCACATGTTTCTTTTTCCATATTCTGGTGTTGTTGAAAGGTGTCGTGAATAGTAATGAAGACCTAAAGAAGCGTATTACGACGTAGAATATTCAAGTGTCGACTATTAAATGTCGTCAGTGGATGTTACCATAAACAGTAACGCTACCCAGGAGCCGGGATGGCTCAACCAGGTACAGTGTCGGCCTCGGCAACTAGGCCATAAGGGGACCTTTATGCGGATATCTATGGCCTTTACTTTATATAGGACCTTTATGCGGATATCTATGGCCTTTACTTTATATAGGACCTTTATGCGGATATCTATGGCCTTTACTTTATATAGGACCTTTATGCGGATATCTATGGCCGTTAACAATCATGCAAATGGCTCCGACTATTCGCATGTCTCCTTTACACCGCACGAAACGTGACAGCTCAGCTCTCACTTTACGCCGGTATCGATTAAGCGAAAGACCTCCCCGGCAGTGCCGGCCCAATTCGGCTACATGCGTCCATGCAGTATGGCACTACCTCTTGCTAATTAGCACAAAAAAACATTCGATAAACACGTATCAAGCGCGGTGAATCACTTCGTATCAGGAGCGCCCTATTGACCTCTGTATTCACATTAATTCACAAAACCGACTGGCCTTGTTCTTTTTACAAGATTCATCGTCATCATCATAATCAGCCTGGATGTAGACAGTGTCAATGGACATCAAAATAGCCTCCTGTTACTGGTGTCCAGCGGACATGGAGGGAGGAGGAGGAAGGAGGGCAACGCATCTGTATAACTATGGTGATGTCAATGGACGTCGGTAGTCATCAAAATGGCTCCGACTGCTCGTTTGCTCGTTGCTCATAAGCTATTTAAAAAAAATAACTTAGGGGCGGTTTCTAAGGTTATTTATGTAGTGTCATCCTAGTTTTTCCGATTATAATATCTGCCTATGTGTATAGTAGAATGTATCTTTTAAATATAAATTTTAACTACCACATAAATACATAAAATTATTAGTTTTAATCTGAAACGAAAAACTCGTAATTTGTAGGTTATTTGCCGTTAGGTTAATACTAATAGGATCACCGTGACTAATAGTAGGTAATACATAATAATAATAGTCTTTATTTCAGACAAAGTCCATATTACAAAAAAATATACAAGAAACAAAACACGACAAACACTACAATACGCTACAAATATAATCCTTAGAAACCGGTTCTTAGTCTTGTTAGTCGGATTAACATGTGTAAGAAACATAGAGGATTTTAGAATATATTATGTAATGTAACACACAAAAAATGTTCTAAAATCTTTTCTTTTTTTACGCACTGTAATGTTAACTTGGAACCATATATCTGTGTGATTTTAACTGAATAAAACGTAAATGACGCTGTAAGCGTAATGCTAGCTATGAGTAATGCAAAGAAACTAGCTGCGATCCGCGGTTTCATCCGCGTATGCTTCGATTCCGTGGTAACGTCGAGGTGAAAAATAGATGTTAGCCGATTCTCAGACCTACCCGATATGTACACAAAATTTCATGAGAAATCGGTCTAACCGATTCGCAGGCGTATGGTAACATTGTGACACGAGCATTTTATACATACACTAGCTGTGCCCCGCGGTTTCACCCGCGTTTAATTTCTAAGAAATTCATATGAACTTCAACACCCTATTTCACCCCCTTAGGGGATGAATTTCTAAAAGTCCTTTTTTAGCGGATGCCTACGCGCGTCGTAACATCTACCTGGATGCCAAAGTCTACCCTTTCTCCTTTTGCCTTGAGGATCTGCCCATGTGGTCACCATTTTTGTCCATCTTTGGCCTTTTATGCGAGCCACATGTCCGGCCCATTTCCATTTCAGGGATTGAACGTGTACCAGAGCGTCCCTCGCCTTTGTAATGCATCTTATTTATTGTCTTATTTTTTGTATTTTTTTAATATTTAGCATACTGCGCTCTATCTCTCGTTGGCATGAGATTAGTTTGTCCTTTGTTTTTCTATTAAACTTCCACATTTGGCAGCCGTACGTTATACTTGTCTCGTGTATGAACACACACACACAAGTAACTCGTATTAACACATCCAAGCAGAAAGGAGGTCTTTCGGTTTATGCATATTTTATTCCGTACAGGCTTACGTTTCTGATCACGCAGGATATCCTTGACCGTATTCTAGTTATTCTAATTGACGATTTCGAAACACGACTTTTTGAATAATTGCTATATTGATCGTCTAAAAGTAATCTGCATAAGATAGCGGTGGCGTTATAAAGCGGCCGTTATTACGGCTCAATTATAACGCCACCGCCACTTTATTCAATTATTAACCTAGTAAGTAATAAACTGACATCTGTCAAATTCCATATTAAAAAACATATAAAAAGTATGGAATTTGACAGATGATAGTTTATTACTAGGTTATTACTTGAATAAAGTTATTCTATGTTTATTAATAAAGTGGTAGAAGTTTTACTCTGTAAACCGAAGGAACTTTACGACGTCAATTACAACTCTTTCGAAAAAGACAAAGAAATTGTAACACCTGGTTTTAAACAGTCAACGTTCCAGTGACGACTTCATCACGGCCGCTGTATGACGGCGCCGAATTAGCAGGCATTTTATATAATTATAATACAGATGTAAACATCCCACTTCCCAACGCAGTGGTGTCACCACACTGGTGCCAGCACACATGTAAAAGTGGGTACAGCGACGCGCTACTAAAACACACGCACGTTTGTGTATAAACTTGTGTGCACCTAAGTTTTGCAACATTCATCAGACCTACCACCATCAACATCAGCCTATTGCAGTCCACTGTTGGACATACCTCTCCGTATAGCACGCCACTGGCCTCGATCTTCGGCTTATCTTCGTATTTGCTGTCCACGGCTGGAGCATATTGACATTACATATTTAACAAAAAAAATCTCTTTTTCGCAATATCTCAGACTAGCGGACGCCCGCAACTTCGTTTACGTAAATTCGTTTTTTACCGCAGTCGGTTAAAAAGTATTAGTAGTCTATAGCCTTCCTCGCCAAATGGACTAACTAATACTGAGGGAATTTTTCAAATCAGACCAGTAGTTCCAGAGATTAGCGCGTCCAAACAAACAAACTCTTCAGCTTTATGTTATTAGTACATATAGATTAATTAATTATTTGAATCGATATCGATTTAATTGCAAATTGCTTATTAGGTAATTTTGCGATAAATACACTCTTAAATCGATTGTTGAATACTTTTTTATATGGTATTAGGGGGCAGACGAGAAATCAGCCATTTTCATGACTACCGACGCGGATAGACATCTGCAGTGGTTGTACAGATGCGTGGCCCTCCTTCCTCCTCCTTCATGGGCCAAGGACCTACTTCAGAGTTCAAACGTCGTACTTCCACTGCTATACATCTTCAGCCTTATTAATAAACTCAGATTAACTTTACTAAGTGGTTGTACGTACTGAATGCGCGGCGACGGACGCGCCGACGGACGCAGCGGCAGCGTGCGAGGTGGCCAGAGTGAGGCGCGAGCTAACTAGCATTTAGACGTTTGTCTAGCTATACAATAATGATCTGTACATCACTTGAGTTAATGTTCTTTTTTAATTGAAACAACTTCCATTGGCGTGGCAGAATGACGCGCGTTGAGTCGCTTAGTGCAGTCTCGCTAGGCTCCCGCCCCCGCCTCTGCAGTGTGGACGAAAGGCGCGTTTTCATATGTTTGATGTTTCCGCACCCGCGCTTGTATCGCAGTGTGGACAACCACCAAGTATTAAACTCGAATCTGTCAGATTCCATATAATAATAAACACATAAACAATGAGGAATTTGACAGATTCTAGTTTAATACTTGGAGTAAAGTTAATCTATATTTATTATTAAGGCTACTTGATTATAATTATTATTTTTTTTTAATTAGTTTGTAAGTTTAATTACCGTGTTTTTATGTATTCTGTTTCTTTTTGTTTCCTTTTTTTTTCCCTTGATTGTTTATTTTAATTTGTCGATTTTTTTTGTAGCTATGTCCTACCTTACCTAGTTTATAAGTATTCTTTCATGCGCACAAGGGTTGTCTGGAAGAAATTGCTTAAAAGCAATAAGACCGCCTTTTGTGTACATGAAAATTGTATGTAAAATGGTATCTGTTTTTATTTATTTGTCAAATAGTTTGTGTACGCAATAAAGTATATTTCATTCATTCATTTCATTCATTACTTGGGCATCAACTTGAGTCACATTAAGACTCCAAATAATACGGTTTGAAAAGTATTTACAGCCTTCACCTTTTTTTGTTAAATTTTGCAAGTGAATTTTTAAATAATTTTCGACCCGTGCCGTGGAAGGGTAACGTACGGTCCGCTGACATTTGCGGCCGGTGTGTCAACCGGGGACGTCTTGTAGCCTTTGAGTGCGCAATCTTAACATCGTTTCATCAATCTATACTAATAATATAAAGCTGAAGAGTTTGTTTTTTTGATTGTTTGTTTGTACGCGCTAATCTCTGGAACTACTGGTCCGATTTGAAAAATTCTTTCAGTATCAGTTAGTTCATTTAGCGAGGAAGGCTTTAGCCGACTGCGGCAAACAACCGGACTCACGTAATTGAAGTTGCGTGCGTCCGCTATTTGAAATATACAATCTATAGTGTAGTTCTTAGACAAATATGTCAAGTGGCGGTTATATTTTTTTTTTAAGGGGAAAACGCACAACGTAACGCTGCAATGGACCACCGAAATGTCACAATTGAACTGCAATGTACCCTAGCAATGGGTTCTTACTGGCTTCTTACGGTCCCTATGACTCCGAATGACAGTTTTGCGTAAAATAATCGTATAAATATATATAGTCAATATATATCATAAAAAATATATCTTGCTATAATCCAGCTGCTCATTTGCCCCAATAAAAATCATTAACAGTGTCGATGACCATATCATAAAAAATATATCTGGCTATAATCCAGCTCGATGTCGATGACCGACAAAGTCACAAACTAGTAACAATACAAGGACGCGCACTGCTCTTATTAAGGTACTTTCAATAAGGAAACATGGAATCTATTTTGACCTTCACCGAGATGGAATGACGAACTCGGCATTAATCAGAGGCTCCAGCGCTGTTCTCCAATCAACCTAAATGTTCTATGTAAACTACTAAGTAGCGGTTATGGGTCGGATAGTAGGTATATATCATCTTCTATTAGCTACTTATACTCTTACCCCCTTAATATTTGTTAATAAACATAGATTAACTTTATTTGTATACTGTAAACGGGACTTAATCGCGTTTTTATAAAATCGAAGTATTTACCTCGACTCTCGACGTTTCGGCCGCAATGCAACGGCCGTGGTCACGAGTAGACTGATTTTATAAAAACGCGATTAAGTCCCGTTTACAGTATACAAATATGAATACAAATCGTGAAAGCTTAAAACAATAGATTAACTTTATCCAAGCATTAACCTAGTATTAAGCTGACATCTGTCAAATTCCATATTTATATGTGTTTATTAATATGGAATTTGACAGATGTCAATTTAATACTAGGTTAATTCTTGGATAAAGTTAAGCTATGTTTATTAATAAGGGGGCTGGCTATGAGGGTTGTTTAAATGAAAGGTGCCTCTCTCATCTTTCAATAAACGCCAAGTCGGCCGATCCTCTGCTGATCGTGTCGAACCTGAAAGGGCCACTGGTGGAGATCTCACCAAAATTCTTTATCCTCATACGTGTTTTTAGGGTTCCGTATCTTAAAGAGAACAAACGGAACCCTTATAGGATCGCGTTGTTGTCTGTCTGTCTGTACGTCTGTCAAGACCTTTTACTCTAAAACGCGTGAAGGGATTAAGCTGAATTTTTGTCAAATACGGAGGTCAGTTACGTCTTGATGCCCTGAACACACCTCACACTTCTAAGTTAACGCAATAAAAAGTTATAGCCAATTATGCACAAATTTTGTATGAAAACGTACTTTGTCGAAAACCAAAAGTTATCGAGTACTTCCCGTTGACCTGGAGTTGTGAAATTTCGCAAGAAGTAAGACCTTACAGTATACATATAGGAATAAATCTAAAAATTGGTAAATAACATTTATATCACTGGAAAAATCATTACCAACTTGTGCATGTAGTTCGTTTGATACTAAATGTATGCAAGCACCCGCATATATAAGTTTGCCAACTTGTCGCAGGGAAGTGTAATTTTCTCAACGTCTATTACTTTTGCTCATACCTCCTGTTCCTACGGAACCCTCGGTGTGCGAGTCCGACTCGCACTTGGCCAGGTTTTTTTAAATTCCGACGCAGAGAGAAGAGTAGGAGTTTAATGTCTATGTCTGTGTAAACATTTAGAAGGTGCGTGATGCCGAATTTTCATTCGATTCCCTTTTGGTAGTTCTTAGGTGTTTGGTAAAAATCGGTTCAGCAGTTTGAAGAGGCACTTCTGTTCTTGAGAAGGGTTTGTTTTCATATTCCTGAGCCTCACTGGCTGCTATCTGCCATGAAATCGAACATAACACAATACCATAATTAGTGGGCAGCATTTAAGTTGCGACTTGCACAAAGATGTCGCAAATGCTTAATTTTGTCGCGCTGATGTCACCACATCCTATTTCGTCGTGCGCAGCGACCGTACGGTTACCGTTACCACCATCATCAGCGCCACATCCGACCACACGGTAACGCTGGAGGGGTTTGGTGCCATGGTGGCTTGCCAACTTCAAAGTACAAATTTGCGGGAAATAATATTTTCAAATGCGGGGCAAGGGTTAAAAAAGCTAAACTAATTTTGTTTAGAATACAATAAAAACACTATCTTTGCATATCTGAATTAATGAGTAAAATAAAAACACTTATTTAGAAAATAATAAATTACTTTTTAAATGAGTTTTTTGTTTTTATATTTGAGTGGCCACAGTCCACGTATGTGCCTTTACGCTGTGTTTGTAGCTAATTCAGAAAACACCCTGAGCGGTACGTATTGATAAGGGTTTCAGAAACGAGACTGTTGGCAAGCTAAGCTATGGACTTAAATACGCACGTTGACAACACTAACTGCGCAAGTAAACTAATTTGAAATCGCTGATTAGAAACGTGGCAAGTTTAGATGATTAAATGTTTCCTGTAATGATGAACATCAGTGGGTAGAGGTTGCACAATTTGATAGCCTACGAGCCAAGGACAAATATCACCAAATGATGAATAGGAGCGGAGCATGGAGGTTCTGTGGGTGTAACCGCAGGGCGCTGTTTGTCATTTCAACTAACATTAGGAAGTCCGATATCTTCTTCTATCTAATTACAAATTAATACTCCAGAAAAAACGACAAAAGATAAGCTACCACAATAACCCAACATTAACTTGAAAGATCCGGGACACCCCATCACGGCGGCCGAAAGATCTCGCAGTGGTCTTTGGTCGTTGTGCTTCACTATGTTCTGAGACCGACACACCCTCCCGGTTCACCCAGGGCCGATAGGACTGCGCATAAAAGCATTTTTCCTGCGATAAAGAAAATAATACATACATTACATTAAGTTGAAAACATAAAACAAACAGATCAAAATAAACTCTAATTTACTCGCTATCGAGACGAGTCTAACGACACCTCACATCAAAATCCGCGTAGCACTTCAGGCACAGATGAAACTTAATAAAAAAATATTAAAATTATTATTAAACTTAATAAAATTAATAAACTTTAGGCTGCAGAAGGGGTTTTAGAAATATACATTCATATATACAATCGAAAAACATGATCCACATCAAGCAGTCGCGTAAAGACAAATAGTGGAGGCGACCATAGCGTTCTCAAACCCGTAATGTTATAATTATTACCTATTGAGTTATCGAACTAATCTTTGGTTTCAAATCAAGTCCTAGCAATAGGTCAAGTTTTGAAAATTGAGCTAGGCTTCATAGTAATCTTATACGAGTTCCTACGCAATCTAGACATTCCTTGTTAAATATATTCCTATCAAGCAAGTATCAAACATTTCAATACGACTTAGTGACCGTTACAATAAACAGTGTGTAGGATTGTTATTTGGCTGTGCGGCTATTAAATACTAGTTTTTGTCTGAGATTTTTTTCACAAGCTCTGTTCCTTAACCCCGGCCAGGTTTGATGAATAGACACTGGAAACTTGACTTACATTTTAGAACATTGTAGTGATGCGACTCGAGTCATGTTTTTACTCGAGTCAATTTGTCAAACTCGTACTCGAGTCACGAGCCACCGAGATAACTCGACGCACCGAGTTGACCGAGTTCACTCAAGTGAAGTGACATTTTTACTCGAGTCATGTGTGACATTTTCAATCGAGTGACTTTTTTACTCGAGTATAACTCGAGTGACTTTTTTACTCGAACATAACTCGAGTGAGGGAACAATCTTACTCGACTTACTTGACTCGAGTCGCAAATTCCTACTCGATTCGCATCACTAGAAAATTGCCAGCTGTTTTAACGTGTAAACTAACTGTGGTAACATGAAATTTACAATAGAACAACTTCGATGGTTTTTATCGAGGTTTATTTAATTACTAGCAGTGCCCCGCGGTTTCACCCGCGATTAATTTCCAAGAAATCCATATAAACTTCAACACCCTATTTCACCCCCTTAGGGGTTGAATTTCTAAAAGTCCTTTCTTAGCGGATGCCTACGTCGTAACATCTACCTGGATGCCAAATTTCAGCTTGATCCGTCCAGTGGTTCATTACCTTCACAGCGACCATGGTTTATTGTAATGAGAAATGTTCGCGTATACGACGTCATTAACATTAAATTAAAAAATTACATTTGTTTTTTTTTATTGCGGTACCGCAGTAAGCACATGAGTTTCCTATGTTTTTATTTATTACTAGCTACGCCCCGCGGTTTCACCCTCGTAAATTTCGATTCCGTGGAAAATAGAAAATCTTATCAGGGTATCCCATAGGAACATTTTTTCGGGATAAAAACTATTTCATGTGTTAATCCAAGTTACCCTCCATCTGTGAGCCAAATTTCATGAAAATCGGTTTAGCAGTTTTTGCGTGAAGGAGTAACAAACAAACTAACACACAAACTTTCGCATTTATAAAATTAATAGGGCACATTTATATATAATAGTTTTGTATTTTATCACCATCATAAACAGCCTTAATCTTCTTAATTTTCTATGGTATTAGTAGGGAAATGTGCAGTCGAGCCTACCTGCCGGTGAGTCATGGAGGAGGGAGGTGGAAGGATGCGTTGCCCGCATCTGTATATCATCTATGTGTAGGGTTGCCATCCGTCTGGGTTTCCCCGGATTTGTCCTAGTTTAGAGGGCGGGGAGCATCCGGGCGGGGTTTTATTTGTAGTCCGGATTTTGATTTGATTTATTTGATTTTTGAATGATTGATTTGATTCAAAAAACTAAGATTAAAAATTTCAAGGTTTGGAAGAAATCTTTATGGTTACTGGAAATATTTTTTTTTAAAGTTCGTCATTTAGTTTAAAATAGCATTATAATAAATAATAATTGATTTATGACCATTAAAACTATATTTTATTCTTCTGAGTAGGTATCTTATGAAAAATACTATTTTCTAACGTCCGGGTAGGAAGCTCAGAAATCCGGGGTTCTTACGTGCCTTGTCCTGATTGACAGATTTTTGAGATGGCAACCCTATCTATGTGGATGTCGGTGGTCATACTATAAAAAAGGAGAAATTTCTCCCGAAAAATCATCTGGCAGCTCTGGTTCTGGGAAGAGAGCAATTCTATCTCTCATTTCGTATCCTCTTTCACGTTGCACTGCTCCGACACAGTGTACGACGACGGTCGGTGTAGGAGAAAGCGGTCGCGTGCACGAGAATAAGCGTCGCTTGCGCGAGCGAGCACGTGAGCTGCATGCGGAGACGATTGGGCGTATGTTGATTACTTGACGGAATAATAATGGGAAGGGACTGACGGAATAGAATCGAATAGAAATAACTTGAGTCTTGATTCAGTTCAAAC
>LUGF01039417.1:35690-49527 GCA_001625245.1 Calycopis cecrops
AGGAGGGCAACGCATCTACGTAACAATCATGCGAACGTCCATGGGCGTCGGTAGTCATGAAAAGGCTCCGATTGCTCGTTTGCCCCCTTTTGCTATAAAAAAAAAAACATCGGGACATCCAGATGGATGGGTAATTGATATTAACATAGGCATTAGACAGCTATGTCAAATGTCATCCCTGGACAATACAATACTCCGCGCAAACATGCAACATGGACTAGAAGTAAAATAACCTAGCAGGCTTCTGTGGAACCTGTGGAAACTGTGAGTAAGAGGTAGTTGAAGTCCGTTTTCCCCGCACGGCCGGAGGTACCTCTCGCTCGCACGATATCGCCACAATGCGAACGGTTTGCTCTGTCTCCGGAGAAGGGAAGGAGACAACGCCTCTGCATAACAATCATGCATGTATAAAGTTTTGCATTTTTCCACGCCCTAAAATCTTAGATTAAATTATCCAACTGTTCGTTTGTCCTCTCATATTACAAAATGAGCTGCTGATGATGTAGGTAGTGATGGGACTCTAGTAGGAATTTGCGACTCGAGTCATTCGAGTAAGATTGTTCCCTCACTCGAGTTATCGAGAATTAAGAGAGAGTAAAAATGTCACTCCAGTGACGAGTTCACTCGGCGACTCGAGTGTACTCGGCGACCCGAGTGTACTCGGCGACCCGAGTGTACTCGGCGTGACGAGTTCACTCGAGTGAACTCGGTCAACTCGTTGCGCCGAGTTCACTCGGTGACTCGAATTCACTAGGTAACTCGAGTGCAAGTTCACTCGAGTAGGATTTTTTTCACTCGAGTAGGAGTTTGACAAACTGACTCCAGTGACTCGAGTAAAAACATGACTCGAGTCGCATCACTAGATGTAGGTAATCCCCGTGTCAAACGTATACGAGTATCGATACGTAATTGAACAGCTAATAGGTAGATCCGTGCGCGCGAGTGCCGCGCCGGCTGACTGCACACTCGTGCCCGTTAGCGTGATGGTAGCCGCTAGTGAGCGGATGCGTTAGATCTACGCTTTCAAATCATCCACGGTATCCGTTCTCTGATGTGATGTGATCCCGGAATCGTCGCCCTCTTCGCTGTTACAGAGGCTAATGTCCGGGTTAAGGTCGCCGCACACTTATCAACTCGGAAAGGGATCGCAACCGTAGCACCTCGAGCCGTTCAGTATTCTCTGTATGAAACTCCATACACACACATACTAATGGGATACGTAACGTAATCACCATGCCTCGAAAAGCGAAAGCGATACTGTTACGTTCCCTTTCCGAGTTGATATATTAGAGAAAAAATGGTTGTCTGTAAAGTCGGTTACTTATCAGCCAATATAATATGCCCCCTGCAAGGTATAGACCTCTTCACTTTCCCGCCATTCTGTGTGTTCTTCGCAAAGTCGATTCCGGACGATAATTCGCAATCATAACGTCGACAATATAGATAGAAGAGAGACGGGTCACGAGCAAAACGCTTAGACACATGCGTCTGTCGCTTGTTCGCTTGCACGCTGAACGTGACAATGACTCGTGCTTTTTCGTGCGTGCCGCCGGTGCTCATCGATTTATAACACGTCAAAGATTCGTAAGTTTGATATGGCTTTAAAATTCCACCTTTCGATTTTTTTATATATTTGCAATTCTGGCCAAATATTTTCAAGGGGGTTTCTTTTTCAGAAGGACAACAAAGTGGTCAAATAATGAAATCGTTTTTCTCTTGAGGTAGGGAACCCTAGAAATGAAATAATTCGTTCTAAATGGGAGTATTCATCCTAAAGTTAGACGCTAATTAAACAGTCCACAAAAACAACTATCATTTTAGCGATTTATATGATGAATCATTGGCTTATTGTTTCTTGTACATTTAGGTATGTATAATTGTCTAAAAAAATAAATTATTTTTGGTCCATCCCGGGATTCGAACCCGGGATCTTGCGTGGATGAACATGCTTACTACGAGGCAGTCATATAATGTTGTATTTAAAGGCTTCACCTGTCAACTCAACGGAGGGAAAGGACCTGTTGCCCAACGGTGGGGGTGTGGCAACAACGGCATGCCCACACAAACGCACCAGTAAACGTACAAAGGGGTCATCGTACGAAACGCATGTGTCATAACGGAATTGTTGCGAGGAAACGTGGAAGAGCCGTGCACGGACGACTGGCCACAGCACTAGCGCGCGCCCCGGGCTCGCCTGCGTTGTGCTAGGTCAGTGTTTTGTAGGAGACAAACGTAGTGCCACACTGCATGCTTGCATGCAGCCGAATTGGGGCGGCACGACCGGGGAGATACCTCTCGCTTACACAAGACCGGCGTAAAGTGACAGCTGTGCTGTCGCGTTTCGTGCGGTGTGTAAGTAGCCGGTGGCCCGTGGAGGGAGAAAGGAGGGCAGCGCATCTGTATAGTCTCTATGCGGTTATCTGTGGGCGTCGGTAGTCATGAAAATGGCTCCTACTGCTCGTTTGCCCCCCTTTACCATAAATAAAAAAATAAAAAAAAACGAGCAGTTAGGTCACCTGATGTAAAGTGATCACCAACGCCACAGACATCCGCAACACCAGAGGTCTGTCATGGAGAAAAAGAATAGCCTCTTTTCTGACTGGCGCGTTGTCCAAAAGCCAAGGGTTTACGCAGAGTTTTTTAAACAGAGATTTTTATAATACCAATAAAACTCGGAATACATAGGTTATCATATAAAATAATATTTTCTTTTTTTATGGTATAGGGGGGCAAATAAGCAGAAAAAGTTTTTTTTTAAATTTTTTTATAGCTATCGACACCCATAGACAACCAATAAGTAGAGGCTATAGAGCTGCGCTGCCCTCCTTTCTCCTCCCACCTTCATGGCCCACACAACAACTTTGCTAATTTCTTACATTTTTTCCATTATTAATATTCATTAGAGTTATAAACTCTTCGCATCTCGCAAAGGGCGAGGTTGAAGGTGAGGCGATGCTTGCTCCTTTGACCATAGACTTACAAATGTCACCACAGTACAATAAATTAATATAAGTAATTTATATATAGGTAATTGTGCTGTCGCATTACATGCGATATGTATGAAGCTGTGGCCCATGTAGGAGGGATGGAGGACAACCAATCTGTATAACCTCTGTGCGGATGTCTATGGGCGTCCGTAGTCATGAAAATGTCCCGACTGCTCGCTTGTCTCCTTATACTATAAAAAAAAATTCATAAGTAGTAGAACAAATGTTGTATGCAACGTCTCTGTCTATTTGTTAGAACTTGGCGTTTTGTGTTATGTACCTAGTTGTTACATAAACACAACATTGTTGTTTGTTCGTCGCAATACGCCTCGTGTAGCTAATGATGCCCAAGGTGAGGTATCCTTAGAGATTCGCTCAGATAGTGCCTATTGAATTATAGCTCCCTTGTTAAAAAGCTAGTGGCAGCTACGACATACGTGCCTCAAACATTATCGTGGTAGTGGTGGGACTAGGGATGCGAAGTCGTTCTCAAATATCGATAATGGATTATCCGTTATCGATATTCGAGGACCTTGATTCCAGCCCTGATATTGTACACTCTTTGTTGTGATTCCTCGAGGGAACTCCTATGCATACAGCTCCGTGGAGACCTGCTTATCACTCGACTCGGTGGCCGCATAATATCTATCCCAAGGTTTCATTGGGTATGCAATGCCATGATACTCTCTGTATGTCGTATCATCGTCGTCATAATAATAGCTGCGTCGTCGTGGAACGAATGTATTTGCTGACCATATGTCGAAAAGAACAGATATTTTTCTTTCGCAAGAACCGATATTTTCCACGAAGATGCAGCTATTTTATCATCATAATTGTCGCAGCATACTTATCAACTCGGAAAGGGATCGTAACCGTATCACCTCGAGCCGGTCAGTATTCTTTGTATAAAACTTCGTATTGCACACTAATGGGAAACGTGACGTAATCGTATCGTCTTCGCTTTCCTAGGCGAGGCGTTTACGATCCCTTTCCGAGTTGATAAGCGTGCGGCGACCTTAATCAGGCGGAGGACGTTCACTGCTGGACATGGGCTCCGCTATAGAGCGGCATAGGTCACATCCAGCGGCTCTCCACCACCTTAACCAAGTCGTCAGTCAGGTAGTCCACCTGGGTTGGAAGCCGTCCAACACCCCAGTGAGGCCGCCGGTACGATAGTATGCAGTTCTAAAACCCTATGAACATTTTGTAAGTTATCAGGGCTCGCCATTTCACACGGGTAAAATCTAACCCAAAGGGGGACGTTAATTTTTTTGCGGACCAAGAAGTAATGATTAGATTTAAACTTCCTCAGATGTCACGCAAGACATTGGACGGAATATTGTCCAAGGTTGTAATTTACATTTGTGTCACATTTCATCCAAATACGTTCAGTCGTTTATGTGTGAAAAATTAACAAACGCACATGCAAAATTACCAATAGATGGGCTCCGTCTCAACAAACGTACAATTTAATTATTTCAACTCATATAACGTTATTGCTAAAATACCTCGTAATATTAATATTGGCAATTTCGCTTAGAAATATCGCTACTTTCACCCGGGGAAAGTTTGTTTTATATCGATACAGTTTCGCGACCGTTGACATACAAACTGATATTACGTGTTTTTATATATTGTTAAATCATTGCGGGACAAACGAGACGAAAGACTTGGATACTCTCCTTACATGTGCGAGGAGCATATGCAGAAGGGAAATCTCCGCATATTCAGATGAATTGCTTTTCTCGCTATCCTCCCAAAGGGCTACCGGGTACTGACAAACCTCACGAGACGCGATCGTAATATTATCATGATCACGGATGGATGTCTCGAGAATGAGTGATAAGGTTTAACCCTGAATACCTCGTATCCTAGAGAAGAAGTAGAACATTTGCGACACATCAGAGTTGATACATGAAGCCTAATTTAGGGACATCTCCAGTCCTCCAGCTCCTGTCCTCACTGCGATGAGCTAGTTAGACTTGTAGAAAAAATATCGATATAAAATATCCAATATCGAAATTGTATCAAAAACTATTTATTTTTTGTGGTACCGCCCTAGAATACAAAATTAACCTCTTTTTTTAAAGCTTGAACTTTCTTTCAAAATTACTTATATTTATAAGACATGGCCGTGGATTGCCGACCATTGTATCATACCGATATATCGATATTTTTAAATAAAAATATCGCTACCGATATTGATATTATTAAAAATATCGATGTATCGATATATCGATATGTTATTACGATTCCGAAATCCCTAGAGCTAGCAGCTGTCACAGTGATCCCTTTCTGAAATTTATAGCTCACCATAAACCACAGAACCAATCACCACCAAGTCTAAAAGCAGGTACATCTTACCGTTCCACATGAATATATGCAGGATGTCCCCTAAGTATGGGGGGTAAAATGATTACCTAATGAACACTAAACTTTATAGTCATAAGTCTAGTAGTTCTGAAGTTGTGTCTTCACCAGGCTTGCCCGAGTATGTAGCGATGCAGCTGAATCGCATCATATGAACATTGAACACCCAATTAAGTTATTTATAGTATGCCATGGAATATGTCAGCAACGTATCCTAAGTTTAAAGTGGTGAACCGGTGACTATTTATAGTGCAGTAACGGTAAATTGTATGGCGTTTCAAATAAATAAAACGAAGTTTGTATGTAAATAAATACCATGGGATGGGATGATAGCTACCAAGTGTTTTAAAATAATCTAAACATGGACGTGGGGTAAAATTTGTATTTAAATATACGAGGATAGAACTATTTTTTTTGTCCGAACAGTTTTTTGACAGAGCATTACCTAGCTCTGTCAAAAGCTGTCTAGTCTTGCATGGGTGTCATGTCATCCTCGTGTATATTTAATATTTATACATACAAAAGAAACTTTTTCTTCTGAAATCTTTAATGTCAAATAGATATGTCATATTCATCAGATGAGCACAGCACATGTATGTATGTACATGGCTGTAACTGTTAAAATGGACCATCACCTATAGTGCATGTGCCCCCATTGTTCCATGACCACTTAGATAAAAAAAAAATTACTGTATATATATATAATAATACTAGCTGAACTCTGCGTGCGTCGCTACGCCACCAACAGATATCTATGGACTAACAATTATCATACACGAGACCGGCGTGAAGTGACAGCTGTGCTGTCGCGTTTCGTGCGGTGTGTAAGTAGCCGGTGGCCCATGGAAGTGGGAGGAGAAAGGAGGGCAGCGCATCTGTATAGCCTCTATAGTCTATGCGGATGTCTATGGGCGTCGGTGGTCACGAAAATGGCCCCGACTGCTCGTTTGCCCCCCTATATCATAATAAAAAAAAAAATCATAGAATCATAAAACGCCTCAAATATCGCCTAGAATAAACACATCGGACGTGCGGTGAAGCGGGCGGCGGTACGGCTAAACCAACTCGGTAACGTGGTATTCCGGCCGAGGTCGCTGTCCATGTATAGCGGCATTTCTCGTCGCGTCAGGTGACCGTCGTCATGAGCAGCGAGCTCCACTGACACGTTCGAAAGAGACGAGAGCTTGCTTTGCAACTGGGCTGGCACGACCGAGGAGGTACCTCTCGCTTACACGATACCGGCGTAGAGTGACAGCTGTGCTGTCGCGTTTCGTGCGGTGTGTCCGGTGGTCCGTGGTGGGGACAGGAGGAAATGCAACGTATCTGTATAACTTCTGTGTGTATGTTATGAAAATGGCTCCGACTGCTCGTTTGCTCCCCTATACTACTAAAAAAAAAAAATGGCGACTTTAATGATTATCATCTGTCTTGTGGAAAAGAAACTGGTTACCCACAATACTCGGAATTCTAGTATCATGGGTCCAGAGTAAATATTATATTTTCCATTGTTTTTGTTTATTTTTAACAATAAAATATATAATTTTTTCTATTGTTTGCCAACATTTAACAAATATGCATGTCTCCGAGTGGGTTACAAACTTTTTTTGAGGTTTCAAAAGTCAATGGAACGTGCTCTTATAGCGATGATTGCGTAGCAATGTCCGCTTATCTGGATATCGATAGGAAGATTTGATTTGAAAGCAAAAGCGTCATTTTGTTATTTCTATTTTATTTTCCGAATAAGTATCCGGAAAACTAACATCCTCGTTTTGAGAATTTTAACCATTAAAGTATTAAAGTCCAATTAAAAATGATTACGTACATTAATTAAAAGATTAACTAATGTTTCTTATCGTGTGTGTATGTGTGTATTGTTTATGGGTGTACGTATAACCTGCCTACCCGTGCCCGCCTCGTTGGACGTCAAAAATAAAAGTTATATAATCATGATAAAATATACCCAATTACTATTTCCTAGTTGTGTAGTTTTTATTAGTGAAAGAATCTTTGGACGATTCAATACAAATAAACTAAAACTTACCTCTTTATAATATTAGTATAGAAAATAGTATCCTATTAATATTATAAATGCGAAAGTTTGTATTTTTGTTTGTTACTCCTGCACGCAAAAACTGCTTAACCGATTTTCATAAAATTTGGCACACACAGAGGGTAACTGGGATCAACACATAGGATAGTTTTTATCCCGAAAAAATGTTCCTATGGGATGCCATGGGATGATTTTCCACGGAATCGCAATTTACGCTGGTGTAACCGCGGGGCGTATCTAGTATTTTATATCTTGATTCTTTGCGTGGAACAGAAGAGTTCAATGTTCTACAATGGATTGATAATGGATAATAACGATGTTGATGATAGTATATTATACCGCTATCGGTGGAAACTCAACCGTCAGGACAAGATTTAAGGTTCATTTTTGCATGTCCCATCAAGAATGTCTTCGTTGTCTGTTTATCCCTGCATAAATATAGACTAACGTATGACTCTACAGACTGGGCTACCTTAACCTATTAGCTATAATTAGCTGTGCCCCGCGGTTTCACCCGCGTTTAATTTCTATGAAATCCATGTAAACTTCAACACCCTATTTCACCCCCTTAGGGGTTGAATTTCTAAAAATCCTTTCTTAGCGGATGCCTACGTCGTAACATCTACCTGGATGCCAAATTTCAGCTTGATCCGTCCAGTGGTTTGGGCTGTGCGTTGATAGATGGCTATGTCACGTTTGAGTTTTATATTATAATCTATATAGATTAGTGCATAACTTCATGGGTAAGAGGTAGTGCCATGCTGCAGCCGAATTGGGCCGGCACTACCGGGGAATATAGGCACGATACCGGTGAAAAGTCACAGCTGTGTCGAGTTTGGGGTGTAAGTAGCCGGTGGCCCATGGATGGCAATGCATCTGTATAGCTGCTATGCTGATGTCTTTTTTGAAACGCGACAGTACAGCTGTCACTTTACGCCGGTCTCGTGTAAGCGAGAGATACCTCCCCGGTCGTGCCGGCCCAATTCGACTGCATGCAAGCATGCAGTGTGGCACTACCTCTTACCAAATATGTCTATGTCGGTACAAGAATGGCTCCGACTGCTTCGAAACATTTACACTATAACATGACTCATCACCTATCACCATGGCATATTTAATGCCATAACATAATCGGTAGCCAAAAACAGAGGACGCACACATAGGCATCGTCTGTCAGCACACGTGTCTCGGTGTGATAACGCTAGTTCATTCAGTATTGTGTTCTTTATACGCAGGGTTGGTGGGTTTAAATAATCTTGGGGGCCATCTTGTGAAATGAAAAATGGAGCGTGCGTTAACATTTCTTGTACTGTTATATCCCTGGTTAGCCTACTAGGAATTACTAGTTTTAGTAAGAGAGTGTCACGCTGCATTGTGGCTTAATTGAGCAGGCACGACCGAGAGGTACCTCTCGCTTACACGATACTGGGGTAAAGTGACAGCTGTCCTGTCGCGTTTCGTGCGGTGTGTATGTAGCCGGTGGTCCACGGAGGGAGAGGACGAATCTGTGTGGATCTTGGACCTTTGGTAACGCCCACAGACCTCCGCAATGAAAATGGTTTCGACTGCTCGTTTGCCCACTTCTACTATAAAAAAAGGAACTCCAGCGGCAAATGAATTCATAAATTCGGTATTATGACACCGATTTAAAGTAAAGGAAAACTAACTGCCACATATTTGAGTCATATATCCGGTTTAACAAGAATTTAGTATTGAATAGGTAGTTGACACTACATTAGTGAGTGTCAAACCGGGCCCAAATGCCTGACTTAAATCCTATCCTATAATCCTTTTGTTAATTTATTAAATTATAGCAGCGCCCCGCGGTTTCACCCGCGTAAATTTCGATCCTGTGGAAAATAGAAAATCATCCCATAGGAACATTTTTCGGAATAAAAATAATCCTATGTGTTTGTCCAAGTTATTCTCTGTGTGTGGCAAATTTTATGAAAGTCGGTTCAGCAGTTTTTGCGTGAAGGAGTAACAAACAAACATACAAACTTTCACATTTATAATATGTTATATGGCAGAATAATTTGCTAGCTCTTACTAACGTAATTCAATGTTTGATATTCATAATAATTTCGTTAATTGCACACGTTCTACAAATTTATTCAGAGACGCGATAAAACGATAGAAGTTGTATATTTACACAAAAAAATCTCTTAAAAAAATAGAAAGCAAAAGAGGCAACCTATCTGACTCTCTTACTCTATCTACTCTATGATTCTCTCTCTAAGCATGTGATATAGACACTAATGAGTATCTCTCATCTTCTCTCTTTCATTACTTCTTGAACACGCACTCACAGGTCTCCCTTTGACTTCCTTACACCATGTACATGACCCGTTAAAAAGACTAAAAAGATAAATAAGAGATGGCGCGCCTACATGTGGCTATTAAATACTAGTTGTTGTCTGAGATTTTTTTCTAAGGCACTATTCTTTAACCTATATAATTGTTGTTAAGGTTGATGGTCTATGGTTTGATACCATTAAGAGGTAGAGCCACGCTGCGTGCGTGTATGTATGTTAGGTACCTCTCGCTTACACAGCACTGGCGTAGAGTGACAGCTGTGATGCGTTTCATGCGGTGTGTAAGTAGACGGTGGTGGAGGTGGGGAGGAAGGCAATGCATCTGATGACCATGGACGTCGGAAGACATGAGAATGGCTCCCAGTTTTTTTTTTATGGTATAAGGGGGCAAACGAGCAGTTGGAGCCATTTTCATGCCTACCGACGCCCATAGACATCTGCATAGAGGCTATACAGATGCGCTGCCCCCCTTTCTCCTCCAACCTCCGTGGGCCACCGGCTACTTACACACCGCACGAAACACGTCAACACAGCTGTCACTTCAGGCCGGTCTCGTGTAAGCGAGAGGTACCTCCCCGGTCGTGCCGGCCCAATTCGGCTGCATGCAAGCATGCAGTATGGTACCTCGCCTGTGGTAGTGCCGACTGCTCGTTTGCACAATATAAAATATGCGAAGTTTCTCTCCAGTGGCAACCCTATGGCCCCGCTCGAGGCGAGGTGGCGTGATCGCGGCCGGCCAACCACGTATACGCAGCACGACGACCTGTTGTCCTCGCCGCGCGACAACCGGCTCTACACCTCGGGAAATAAAGTCGAATATCGCACGAGCAGACAACGTAATGAAATTTACTAGAAATGTGTGCGAAACATTTTGATTTGATGGCCATTTCGAATGTTTGTTGGTGGTTTTTTTTGATCTCACGTGATTATTTTTTTATAATTGCGTCAGAGGGCAGAGAGCTGTCGGTGTTTTCGGTGAATTAACGCCCATAAATAACGGCACAACCGGATTAATGAGCACTCGCAAGCCTACGAATGTTATTGCTATTTTGTCTTAAATAAAGGTAATTGCGATGGGATATTTTATAAGTAATAGCTGTACTCCGCTATAAATTTTATGCAAACCCGTTTAGTAGTTCCTGTAAGTGTAACAAACATAGTATACATGTAAATTTTCGCATTTATTATGGTGTTAAGAGCTTTTCTATTAACTCCGAAAAGATTTTTTTAAAAACAAATAATAATAAAAATAGTTTTGAGTGATAGAATAACAAACAAGCTCTCGCATTTTTAATATAATTAATTAATTAGTATGGGATACACTGACCTGAAAGTTATTGCAATTTTTATTATAGTTTTTGGAGTTTCTGCTGATTCGGTGAAATTTAGAATAGCATTTGTTGTATTTTACATGCTGCATTACACACGAATTGGACCGACCCGGTCGGGGAGGCACCTTGACAACTTAAAACTGTCTTTATTTGCTGTTTATTGGCGCGAATATGTTTCCTCGCCTAACGTCGCGCGTCGCTAAACTCCTGCTTCGTCGCGGGAGAGCAATGACTCAACCGATAGATTTGGATACACTTGTAATTTGTATCAATATCATAATATATGATGGCCCATGGAGGTGGGAGGAGAAAGGAAGGCAGCGCATCCGTATAGTCTCTATGCGGATGTTTGTGGGCGTAGGTAGTCATGAAAATGGCTCCGACTGCTCGTTTGCCCTCCTATATCATTAAAAAAAAAATAAAATATATATATATAATATATCCTAATAACTATATATTCTTCCTTATATACTAACATTCATCATCAACATTACACTACAAAACAAACGTTTACTCCAAAAACATTAATTTCGCTTATAAAATAAAAGATTCGAGCCTTGAAGGACCAACGATTACAACTGACACGATAAAATGTAAATTGATCATCAAACGACTAATTTAAAAAGTAAGGCCTTCGATATTCAAATTGCAAATCAGTCATTGAACTTCTGCCTGTCTCTTCTAATCCCTCATACTATCCCACTCTAACTCTACGTTTCTCGATACTAAAATTTGTGCAGAGAATACTAAGTATTACCTTCTGTATTGTTTAGTAAGTTAATATCCAATTTGTTTGAGAGAGTTCGCACAGGCGTGTAATAATGGCACAGATACTTATGTTTTTTATGGTTTTAGGATTGTATTTTGGATGTAGATAATCCTCTCCAAATTTCTCTCAAACCTATCAAAGGAGTGCCACATATCACCTTCGGACGTAGCATGATTAGCGTGCTTACTCTTGACACTCGATTCTATTTGAAATTTAGAATTGGGATCGAGGAGTCTTCAATCATGCGCTAGTTCTGCGTCAATCGTACGCTAGTGTGTAGTACCGATTGACAACTTCTCGATTCCAATTCTAAATTTCAACTAGGATCGAGTGTCAAGAGTAGTCTAGCTGATGACTTCATTTCTATTATATACAATTTCTACAGTCCGTGAAAACATTTCATTCATTTATACAGTTGTATGTACAGCTACGTGCGAACTGCGACGTACGTTGAATACATTTTAGACTAACAACATATTATTCACATGTGCTACACATTTATCTTCTCACATATTTTGGCTTGTGCTATGTTGCGATGCAACTCCGTCGAAATTCAACTATTTTAGGTAATCTAATGACAAATAAAAAAATCTAATTTGCATAATAATAAGTAAAAAAATTAAACTAGTTGTCTCTGATATAGACGGACGCTCTTGAAGGAGAGGTCTGGCCATTTCGACGAGGCCAGCTTGTCGCTGGAGCGACCCTCTTGTCTACAGATCTGGGACCCTTCGATTATACTGAAGCTAAACCCCCGGCTGAATAGCAGTGGTTTAGTCGGTATTGCAATTTGCACACCCAAGTGTAGTCCGACATAGATCTAGAAGCCACCCGGGTTCCTAGGTGTCATACGTAAAGGAATTCCCCTGCGTGAACAAACATGGTCTCTGAGATGTATTTCTGGAAATATTCTATTATTACTTATCTCTATCTTCCTACTAATGGTTTAAATACGATATTTTGTACATTCTTATTCACGTACAAACTGCTCAACGGATTAAAATGAAGTTTAACAGATATAAGCAGATTCCAAACTGGAATAATAAAAAATACTTTTCATCCCTTTCCCCATTCTTTAACACCCAACAAATTACGGACACAGCTACCAATAAGGGCATGGCAAACAAGCGTATTTTATAAATGTCATTGTTGCATCTCAGCTGAATAGGGACGACACGGATGTTTTTTGTCCTCCCAAAGTGATAAAAAAGCCACAAATTACAGTATTATTAGTACTTTAAATATATGTTTACATATGACGCTATCGATAAACACGGACGCGCTAACACCACACTGGACACCACACACACCACACACGTCCACGGTAGTTATAACGATGCACTTCTATGTTGTGAAGACGTAACTTTACACGTAGAGTGTAGCTTTGTATTTATGTAGGGGGAAATCTTCGGACTCTACTACTACGCACTAACAAAAAGTTACGCTTTTCAGGAGTAACTAGGGTGTGTTTAGTTACTAACTGCGTCCTGCGGTTCTACTTACGTTCCATTAATAGTTTTTCGGAAGTTAATGCGCAACTAAGAGGTAATATAATGTTAAAAGTTGACAGACAATTTTCAAGTTGTAGAACTTGAAGGCGTGTAAGCGTGGCCTATGGAGGTGGGATGAGAAAGGAGAGCAGCGCATCTGTGTAGTTTCTATACGGATGTATATGGGCGTCGATAGTCATGAAAATGGCTCCGACTGCTCGTTTGCCCCCCTATACCATAAAAAAAAAAAAAAAAAAAGAAAAGTGTATGTAGTGGTGATGCGTGGTCCTCTTCTCTCTCACTCCCTCTGCCTCCCTGTTAGACTGACTACTGACGTGACGATAATTGTTGTGTTGTGGAAATTAGTATTCAGTACCTATTAATGTTACAAATGCAAATTCTCATTTGACTCGTCTAGTGGTGAGGTCCCTAATGTTCTACCGTAGTAGCGAGGTCGCGAGTTCGAATCACGAGTCGAACCAAAAAGTTTCAATTTCTAATAACAGTCCGGAGTCAGGAAGTTAG
>LUGF01039418.1:18021-30917 GCA_001625245.1 Calycopis cecrops
GACTGTCCACCCGTGGACCAAATGTGCTGTAAAGTAATTGAATAAATTACGATAAAACCCGTTAAAATTGGTTTATTGTAACGAGTAGATAATAATCGCATAACACAATAAATAAACTTAAGTATAATTATTTCAACTAATATATTTGATCCAAAAAACAATAGAGCGGGCATAAAATTGTTTTAAAAGAATATGTTTTTTCTCGGTGCTTATAAGTCCAAGGGTTTGCATTTGATTTTCGACCATATACTTTGGTCCTTACTAATATTATAAATGCGAAAGTTTACATGTTTGTTTGTTATTCCTTTACTTAAAAGCTGTGTTTATCCTAAAAAATTGTTCCTATGTGATAGCCGTGGGATGATTTACTCTATTTTCCACGGGGATCGAAATTCACGCGGGTGAAACCACGTGCATTTGTATATGTACAACATGTATAAGTATTACAATCACATGCTAGTTCTTATAAATGTGGTTTTTTAAGTTTCGTTGGGGCCAGATGATTGGCTTGACTTTTATTTTCCATAACTTAATTTTGATTTATCGTGTTTAGCGAAAGTGTGCCTAAAAGTGAAGACTGTTTTTAAATTACTTGTAAGTCATCTAATATATAAAAGTCTCGTGTCACGGTGTGTGTGATTGAACTCCTCCGAAACGGCTGGACCGATTCTCATGAAATTTTGTGTGCATTTCGAGTAGGTTTGAGAATCGGCCAACATCTATTTTTCATCGCGATATTCCCACTGGATTGAATGTTACGCATGTGAAACCGGGGGCGCAGCGATTCTTTATATATAAAAAATATTTTAATATAAAAATCTGTATGTTCTTTATAGCATCGTAAACTATACATCGAATGTATTATCTATTTCTCTACGATTCTATTTGATCTTTAGCAAAGTTGTTGTGCATGAGCCCACGAAGATTTCTGAGGTGGTACGACCAATTTTCGACAGATGGCGCCACGCGTCACAACGCACGTAAAGTACAGCTAGTAAACTTTAAAAAAAATATCAATAAACACTGGTGTCTAAATACACAAATATTTTTGCAAAACTTTAAAAGAGAATAAATATTGAATACCGAAATAAAAATATGAATATTGTATGAGCGGAGAGGCATTCGGAAAACTTGCTTCGCAAGAAAATACTTAATACGTTTCCATCGTCGAAACTTTTCGTGAAATTTCGGGGCATCCATTAAGGCTTGGAAACTTTCAATATCCCATAATCCTTAGAAATATTGTTTTTTATTAAAAATACAATTTGACGAGACGAAACGTAATAACGTGGTCCTTAATCTTCCATCGGAAAGCCGCCAAAATTTAATAAACTAAAGCCTCAAGCGAGATGAGTCTTTTGATTATTTTTTTTTTCGGAATTAATTTATGTTTCGTTTTCCTGTTATAATTATATATTATTATTAATAAATTTTTAATAACCTTTATAAGAACGCTATTTATTTTATTTTACAATGGAATAAGATAAAGATAGATGGTAAAAAAAAATACGAACGCGAGCAAAGCCGTGGGTAACAGCTAGTGAGGTAATACAACTAGAAAAACTTGACAAACAAAATATTTTCAGTTGTTATTGAGTCCCTGCCTGTTACTTACACTTTTATCGCTTTTTTCAGTTTTTTTCACTTTCATATTTATCTGCCTTCCTATTTTAGAAATAGAAATAGAAATAGAAATAGAAATAGAAATAGAAATAGAAAAATCTTTAATCTCTTTTTTCTAATTTTCTCGGTATGGTAAAAAAACACTACATGCGGTAGGTCAAGTATGATACTAGGGTTGTCACCCTGATACTAGGTTTACATTTTATAGTGTCTACCTATATGTGATGAAGATGGCATGGCTATACCTATTACCTACACCCCTTTCGAAGGACGCGATCGGATACTTTTTCTTGGTAACGCAGGGGAATGCCTTTACGCACGCTACCCTCAGGTACCCGGGTGGCTCAACCGGGTACAATGCTGGGCTCGCAAACGGGGATGCACTACCGAATAAACCCCTGCCTGCCTTCAGCCGCTCTTATTGGAGGGTCTCAGATCAACAGGCAACAGGATCCCCTCAGCGTTAAGCTGGCCTCGCCGAGGCCAGACTTCTCCTCCTTGGGGTCTGTCCGGCTGTCTTTGAACTGTCAGTAAGTCGCAGTTTGTGCCGTTTTCAATATATTATTTTTTGCGTTTGCAAAGTTATCTTTCTTTGGCAACCCTTGGTAGGTGAGATCTATACATACTTGGAAGATTTTTTCACTTTTCCAATTATATAGGTATTGTAAAGATGCTGTACTTACAACTATAAAAAATATATATGTGAATAAATGGACAATAGCAATCCTATTAATATTATAAATGCGAAAGTTTGTACGTTTGTTTGTTTGTTTGTTTGTTAATTCTTCACGCAAAAACTACTGAACCGATTTTCATGAAATTTGGCACACACGTAGAGAGTAACATCGATTAACACATAGGATAGTTTTTATCCCGAAAAAATGCTCGTGTGGGATGAATTTCCACGGGATCGAAATTTACGCAGGTAAAACCGCGGGCTGCAGCTAGTAAATTATCTTTTCAAGGTAAGTAGAACACAAGAAGTTTTTTTGCCTTTACATTTTGATCTCATGAGAAAAATATGCAACTTTAAGTCCCAATTTTCTTGGATTGAACTAGCGGCAGCCCTATACGCTACTATCGCCTATACAAGTACAAAGTCCAATCAAAATCTGCTTGTGAATATAAGATGTGCTGTGGGAAGTGGGGCGCGTGAGTTGGCGTAGCGGGGCACTCACGCGCGGCGAGTGAAAATTGTAACGGCTTTGAAAAGTGATCAATTGTAGTTGCATTGTTTGACGTCAGATTGGTGATGATTATGATAACGGTTGTGATTGATGACGCGACGAGTAATGACAATATTGATGATTACGATTATGGATATAATTGTGATTATTGTGGTGATGATGACCGATTAAAATCAAGCCTTAATATGAAGTAAGATGACCGAAACGTCAGCAAAAATTAAAGTAGGAAATGTTCACCTGGGTACCGCGCAGACAGTCAGACCCTTAGACTCAGTACCTCAGTAATGTTGAGTATTCTCATTAGTATTTGACCTCTTGGAATGGTGACCTCTCTCCGGCTAGCACCCGAAATCCTTACGTATGGGTTCCAGCGAGAACGTTGAAAAAAAGGACGGATTCACACCGGTGATACCAATGGTAGTATATATAATATGAATGATCACACACGTCGTCACAACACGCCAGCCGGTAAGCATGTCGCCCACTCCGCTACGTACCGTCAGGGTCTGATTAAACTCTGATGGGGCCAGGGGCTTAGTGACCTAGTATTGAAAAGGGGGAAGGGAAAATAATCTTAAGGCCCCCAAGCTTTACGGGGCCCGGAGCTGCAGTCTCCCTGAGCCCTCGTCTGGTCCAAGCGACCTAGTTTTCTTTGACAAATTTTTGAAAATCAAACACAAACGTCACAATTTTTATCCTTCATTCGTTGCTGCGTATCGTCCGCCTTTTTTGACGTCCTTGGCTTTCAGGGGAACGGGGGTAGCAGGCTGCTAGCGATTCCCCTCTTCGCCGTCGGCAGCCGCCGATGGATTTTCACTTCGGTTGTAGCATAAAGACGGGAAGATTGAAATTAAGTTACCTCTCAGTATATAAGTACTAGTATTATCTATGTTAAGTTACTATAATTTTTAGATCAAAAATATTTTTGACAAATTGTTTGACAACTTTCGATCTGTCATGTCGTTCAGAACGAAAATTTATATTATTTTCTAAAGAGGTTAATGGTTTTCCAACAAGCTTGGGTATATGGTATATGGTTGGTAATTGAACTGTTAAAATTGTTTAATTTTAATGTAATTAAGTCAAATCATTATTAAAATTAACCTCTACACTTTTATACTTAATAATATAAAGCTGAAGAGTTTTTTTTGTTTGTTTGTTTGAACGCTCTAATTTCGGGATCGATTTGAAAAATTCTTTCAGTTCTATTTAGCGAGGAAGGCTATAGACTACTTTTTAACTGCGGTAAAAAAAGGATTCACGTAAACTAAGTTGCGGGCGTCCGCTAGTATTCTACAATTTTTAACTACTTTATAATTTGACCGACAAACTCATAGTTTAGATTTTTAGTAGTTTAAGGGCGGAAATGAATTGTGAGTGTCTTTTGACTACCGAGTGGGCGAGAGGTACCTCCAAGTCACGTCACCTCAATTCGAATGCAACACACATCTTACTAAACGACGTTTTACTAAACATTCCAACCGAATACACGTTCGAAAACAAATAGGTAAACAAACACTCGACGAGCCATCGGAAATACATTGGTCCTTTCAGATGAAATGTACTCGTATTCAAGCCCCAGGCAGAAATTCTAAAGCCTTGTCATTTTAGCTGACGGCACATTTCGTAGACAGATACAGCACATCGTTCTAGAAAGTCTATTTGCAGATCAGTCTATTGTCTATTTTCAGTAGGAGCTTTGTTAGTTTCTGGGTGCATCTATAAGTCTGGGAATCAAATTAAGGGTGCAATCGAAATTCGTGTTTTTGAATAATTTGTCAATAGATGTAAATATGTTTTTTAAATTCAACTAAATATATGATCTATGTATAAAAGGCAAACCTCACTAATATAATAGTAATAATAATATGGACATATTATCACACTACGTTAGCCCCGTGTTCAGTACGGTAAGGACTTGTGTTACGGGTACTAGACAATATTCGGAATATTTCGGAATATTTAATGTTTATAAATTTAGGAATTCGGTATATTAAAGATTTTTATTATAATAAATATAATACATAGACAAACATCCATGACCAAGGCGGGATTCGAACCCGCGACCCCTGGCGTAACATGCTGCGCTTATCCGAGCCCTGTACCACTGCGCCAGCCTGGTCGTCCTGATCGATATATCAAAGAAAAGTCATAACGACAGTCCCTTTAAACTTGAAATTTGGAACAGGGTTTTTTTTCAGAGATGTTCGAGAGGGATTTTTGAAATTCAACCCCTAAGGGATGAAATAGGGGCATGAAGTTTATTAATCACATGACGCAGACTAAACCGCGAGGCAGAACTAGTCTATAAATACAATAGTCAATACAACGGAAGAGCTGTAGCCACATGGAAGATATTCGAACAAAGTTGGCAGAGAGACATGCTCCTACTGTTTTTATATTTTCTTGTTTATCTGTTTGTTTATCTAAGTTTTGCTATATGCAATATATTTTAGTGTTCTAAATTAGAAAAGGCTAAGTGGGCTAAGTAGTGGAATAGATTTTACGCAAAATGCATAGTGGGCTATTACACTATTAAGGGCCGGTTTTTCAATCGTCAAATAAAAATTAACCCTAGGAATAAATGATTGCCATCGCACTTAAATACGAAATAAAAAATGAAACAGAGATAGTTTATTCCTAGGGTTATCTTTTATCTGAGGATTGAAAAATCGGCCCTTAGTGGAATAGATTTTACGCGTATAAAACTGCGGGGCTCCGATAGTATTTGGTTCCTCTCCAAAACCAGCCAGTCCACCTTGACAACATATAATTTAGGTTAACTAACACTTAAGCGAGTTAGGTACTGAGTTTACAGACCGCCAGCGAGACCTAGGCACAGTATAATTATTTACCTAGCTATTACCTGCGCCTGAGTTACTACAGGCTTGTATAGATAGGGAAGCTGGTTTAGACGTAAAATGTTATTCAATAGTATTAAGAAGTCGATCTACTTGACTTCTGAATTACCAGGTAGTGCCACGCTGCATGCGTGCATGTAGCCCAATTGGGCCAGCACGATTGGGAAGACCTCTCGCTTACACGATACCGGCGTAGGTGACAGCTGCTGTCGCGTTTACGTGCGGTGTTCAAGTAGCCAGTAGTAGTAAGGTGGAAGGAGAGCAACGCATCTGTATAAACTCTATGAGGATGTCTATGGGTGTCGGTATACATGATAATGGTTCCGACTGCTCGTTTACCCACTTATACTATAAATTAGAGAACTGGCGTGAAGTTGGATTGTCATTGTTAAGAAATGGCCATTTCATCATCATCATCATCATCATCATCAACCGGAAGAAGAACACTGCTGGACAGAGGCCTCCCCTATGTCGGTCCAACTAAGGTACAACGCAGTTACAGCAATACTCAATAAATAAAAATATACATATAATAAGACAGTAAAATTCGTGTGTCTATACATCCTATTAATATAATAAATGTGAAAGATTGTATGTTTGTTTGTTTGTATATTTGTTTGTTTGTTTGTTACTCCTTCACGCAAACCGATTTTCATACACGATTGGCACACAAATTGATGGTAACTTGGATTAACACATAGGATAGTTTTTATTCCGAAAAAAAATCCTATGGGATGCCATGGGATGATTTTCTATTTTCCACTGGATCGAAATTTACGCGGGTAAAACCGCGGGGTGCAGCTAGTTGAATATATTTCCAAAAACTTGATTGGGGGCGTTGTTAAAAGAGTATTAGAACACAATATTTTTTATTTTCTTATCTGTCTGTTTGTCCGTTTGTCTGTTTGTCCGGGCTTATCTCCAAAACTACCAGGCGGATTCGAACGAAATGTTTGTGGTGTATAGATACTAAGTCTGGTCAACAAAAAAAAACACTTTTTACCGCGGTGAAATCGCTAATTCCTACGGGAAATCGGAATTTCGGCACATTGTAAACCAACAAAAACAAAAGATGGATTATAATATTACTAAGCTACGCGAACGAAGTTGCGGGCACCAGCTAGTGTTTTCATAAAGTAATATTTCCTTTGTGAAACAGCGAAATAAAATTGAGAAAAGCTAACATTTCATCTCACTAAAAACTGAACATGTCGATATTACTACGATGCGGCATCGATTTTGGATTAACACAGAAACACGAAACATCACTGTAGAGCACAGAGAGCACAGCGAGCGCAGCGCAGACAGCACAGAGAGCACAGGGAGCACAGAGTACAAATAGCACAGGGATTGGACAAAGCGAAGTACCGGGAATATAAAAATATACTGTTAGTTGCGTCGTAGTTTTTACGGTTCCGTGGGTATGTTGGTATAAAATATTGAACTACTGCTGTTTGTACATATCAGGTATTTTTAGTAAGCGTGAGTATCTGATTTAGGCCGGCAGGTAAGGTCTCTCGGGGATAGTTACGTATAGTCGTCGGGCTTAGTGCGACTTATGCGTTTCCGGTGGCCCATTGTAGGGACTGCAGATGTTTATTGGCGTCAGCAGTCATGTAGAAGAATTCTATTCCTTATTTTCGGCGCTCAACGAAGCGGGTACAGATCGGCTAACGTCTAAAATATAAAATTCTCGTGTCACAGTTTTCGTTGCCATACTCCTCCGAAACGGCTTGACCGATTCTCATGAAATTTTGTGATCATATTGAGTAGGTCTGAGAATCGGCCAACATCTATTTTTCATCCCGATATTCCCACGGGATCGAAAGTTACGCGGGTGAAACCGCGGGGCGCAGCTCGTTATTTATAAAAAGGTCCATGCGGTTGGTGGATAAAGACTGATGATAACCAGATCCAAAACAGGACAGTTTCTAAAGTCCGACCTTTATTGGTCACCACATTGTATGGTAATATTACTGAGATAATATGGTGTGACTTTATGAAAGCGTGGGATCTCCAGTGAATTTCCTTATAAGTATTGTAGGACAGCGTGATCTCAAAGGGCCGACGAACCCTAAGGGACTCACGTACAGGGCTCGCCAGAAGGCTCAATATAATAAGAGTGGACCCTTATAATGCGATCACGTTGTTGACTGTCTAGCGTAGCTCGTGCCTGATTTGGCTGCAACTCAGCATTGACTAACCCATATACATGTGTAAATATATCAGAATAACATAATAAGTTAAAATATTGAATAATTTTTGAAGTCCGAAATCCACGCGGGCGAAGCCGCGTGCGGAAGCTAGAAGGACGGAAGGAAAGAAATACATATAAACCTTCCTCTTGAATAATTCTATCTATAAAAAAACCCATGAAAATCTGTTGAGTAATTTTAAAGATCCAAACATACAGACACACAGTCGACGGAAAGCGACATTGTTTTATACTATGTAGTGATTATTTTAAATAATACACACTGCAGGCACACAATTTTTAAACTCAAACATACAATAATTAAGATTAGTGGTAGCACATGTACGACGTTATATATACCTAGTTTCAATTAAATATACATTAAACCTGTATTCAAAATCAAATGATTTTTTTATACTTGACATGGAATTTCGGATATTGAGCGATCACTAATCTAAATTAAATATATACAAAATCCATAAGTCCACACTTAAGAATAATTCCTATGAGACTCGCAAAGCAAGCAAAACACTTTCCACAAGTATAATCTCATTATTTGCGTATACAAGTCCACAAGAACAAACGAATAAGGCCACTCAAAGTACAAAAGGCCTCATCAGACACCAAGGCCAGCGAATAAGGCCGGTTCGGATATATCGAATCGCATTCGCGTCAATCAACAAACTGGATTGCACTCTCCACAAACAATAACCTTTTCAGATATTATGATTGGACTGTGTTAAGAATCATCAGCGAATACACAAGAAAATACTTCTTTTACTCTACTAGTAAAAGAAGTATTTTAGAGAAGAGAGTAAGAAGTAGTAAGAAATAGTGTCACGCTGCATACATGTAGCTGAATTGGGCCGGCACGACCGGGGAGGTACCTTTCGCTTCCACGACACATGAGTAATTTGACAGTTGTGCTGTCGCGTTTCGTACGGTGTGTAAGTAACCGGTGGCTCATGGAAGTGGGAGGAGGAAGGGGGGCAGCGCATCTGTACAACCTCTGGTCGGATGTCTATGGGCGTTTTTAGTCATGAAAATGGCTCCGACTGCTCGTTTACCCCCTTACACTTAAAAAAAAGAAAGAATTTTCTCTAATACGATACCCGATTCTATTTCTTGTCCCTCAAGGCGTCTATATAGCTTATTTAATGGAAATTTATTATAATTTTTAAGAATATGAGTTCAAAGAGTTCAAATATGTTAGCTACTGATATAGTACCTAGCAATTGTAATGCCGTTGCTAGATTCAGGCCGGCGTGAGCGAAAGATGTCTCGCTCTAAAGGCTGCACTACACTCGCAAAGTTGTCCGAGGCCAGGCGAACACGAAAGTGGAGAGGCACTTCGTCTTACTTCGTCCAACTTTACCTCGCTTCGGGCGACTTCCATTTGTCGTCGGTTTTTGCGCCCAAGTCAAAGAATTCAAAGACTCTTCGCAAGATTGTCCGAGTGTGTGATCACGCATTTTATACTTCGGGTCACTTCGAGGCGCTATTCGACGAAGCATCGAAGCGAGTGGTGTAGTGGACGCTTAACAATGCCCGAAAGTGACAGCTATGCTGACGCGCTTCGTGCGGCTTATGAGCTTTAGGTGGCCCGGTGCTGATTTATGTCATATACGTCATCAATATACGTACGCCATCGCCACTCGCCGCTTTCATAAAATAAGCGATTGAGTAGCCGGTGGCCCAGTGGAAAAGAGTAAACGGGCAACGCATCTGTTTAGCAGCGGATGTCCACAGGACTCGATCGTCATTAAAATACTCCAACTGCTCATTTGCCCCCCTATACGATAAAAATAAAAGCGTTGCGCTCAGCCTTAGTTATACCATAAGATGTTACTCCACAATTTTATTTTAATTTCGCGTACCTTAAATATATTTACTTGAAGAGTATCTTAGCTATTGGAGAGGCCTCTGTCCAACAGTGGACTGCAATATGCTCATGATGATGAAAGAATATCTAAACTTCATAAATAATTACGTAGATAAGTACTAGATTTAAAATTGAAGAATATGTATGTGACGGGGCTTAAAAATAGTGACAACAGCGAAGGTGTGTAATAAACTGAAATTCGTGTGACGTAATTGATGGCTAGATCTTAAGTCTAACCGGAACTTTAACAGGAAGATTTTGACAACCTGGCGACGCCGTGTACAGAGCTCGGATAAGCGGAGCATTTTACGCCAGGAGTCGCGGGTTCGAATCCCGCCTAGGTCATGGATGTATATTTATGTATTATATATATTTCTATAATAAAAATCTTAAATATATAAAACTAGCTTCCGCCCGCGGCTTCTCTCACGTGGATTTCGGACTTCAAAAATGATTCAAAATTTAACTTACCTATATTATTCTGATATGAAGGCTATATTACTGTAAAGTTTCATGAAAATCCGTTCAGTAGTTTTTGTGTGAAAGAGTAACAAATATCTTTACAAACATTAGCATTTATAATATTAGTAGGATTTATAAAACATATTAAATATGTTTCCATTGTCTAGTGCCTTCCATTGTCTAATAACACTTCTACACAATCTTAGCACGGGGCTAGGCTAACGAGGTGTGTAACGTCCACAGATATTATTATTATTAAGATTAATGGTCGCACACTTATCAACTCGGAAAGGGATCGTAACCGTATCACCTCGAGCCGGTCAGGTTTCTTTGTATGAAAGTTCATACTGCAACGCACACTAATGGGAAACGTAACGTAATCGTCTTCGCTTTTCTAGGCGAGGCGTTTACGTTCCCATAACGACTTTATAAGTGTGCGGCGACCATAAACCGGACCTAAGCCCGATTCAGCATCATGAACCGAGTGACGTCCTTTCAGTGCTCCTCACATTGTATCACTGTGCATTCATAATATGTAACAAGGACTTAAATTGTTCTTTTTTTTGTTTAAGAAGTATTTAAATAGTTCTTTTTTTTTGTCTTTTTTATTATATGTATTTATATTTTGTGCTCCATTTTGTCTCTTGTTGTTTTATCGAGCATTGAATAAATTTACTTCTATTCTATTCTATTTCTATAAAAAACAACAGTAAATTCTTCTGTAACAACAGATAAGATGAAAAAAGTCGCGTGGCGGCGCGGCGAGTGGAAAGTGTCGCGTGCAGCCGCGCCGCCAGGAAAAGTGAACTTCCTAGAGGGGGCCGCAGATGCTGGCGGTATTTGGTACGCTGCATGTATTGCAATGCAATACGAATTGGGTCGGCACCGGCGAAGTACTTTGCTTTTTTGTCGCAGGGAAAATACTTCGCTTAGCGCCATGCCACAGACACAGCGGTGCGAATTGCGGCGCGGTGAGCGGATCGTCTGTCTCTCTCTCACTCGATACTCGACGCGCGAGTGAGAGAGAGACAGACGATTCGCTCACCGCGCCGCAATTCGCACCGCTGCACTGTGGCTGTGGCCGGGCCGGCGTAATGTGACGTGTGATTCGTGCGACGTGTAAGGAAAAGGAGGAAAGAGGGCAAAATTATAACCTTTATGCGGATGTCGTTGGTCATAATGGCTCCGATTTCTTGTTTGTCCTCAAACAAAAAAAGTGTGTGCTTTAGACCACACAACTGAAGCAAAACTTAATTATTGATTTACTACACAAATTCATTACCGTAGTTACACAGACATAACATGTCATATGATATTATTTTAATAAAAAAAGTTTCACTCAGATCGAGTGTGAATTTTGAATTTGAATGACTTAGGGTCAATTCATACCAAAAGCGCGGCGAAGCGCAGCGAAGCGGAGCGCATTTTCAGTGCCATATAAATTTAAACTTTATTTTTATTACTGTAGTACTTATTAGCGAATTCTCGCGACTTCCGCGCGGATTCCAGCGAATCCTCGCGCAGTCGCTCTAATCGAGTTCGAGTTTCTCATGCGATAATAAGTATTATAGAAATTATTATAAAGTTGAAATTCATATGACACATAAACTGCGCTTCGTTTCGCTGTTTCGCGCTTTTGGTGTGAATTGACCCTATATCCTTTGGCCGCACCCGATGTGTGATTTTGTAACGCTCTCCACCATCTTAGTCTCCAAGTCAAACGCGAAGTGTTACTTCGAAAATACGTGAGCCTTTTCACCCGTAAAAGGGCGAAGGTTCGGTTCCAGGCATTTTGATTCTGGCTGGCTTTTATTCACGAAGCGACTTGGCTTTGTTCAGGTCCCTACTCTGGGGCTACCGGAAAATGTCGAGTGCAGCCGCGCGCCGAGCCGATAGTAGAAGTGAACTTCCTCGCCGGGGACACAGATGGCGGTGTTTGGTACTGTGTATGAGGTAGTGCCATGCTGCATCCTCGTAGCCGAATGGGATATGGGGGAGCTACCTCTTGCTTACACGAGATCCCGTGGCTCATGGATGTGGGAGAAGAACGGAGTGCCCTCCTTTCCGCATCCGTGTAGCCTCTATGCGGATGTCTATGGGCGTCGGTAGTCATGGAAACGCTTTCGATTGCTCGTTTGCCCTCTTATACCTAAAAAAGGTGGACTGCAATAGTCTGATGATGATGATTTCTTATGGCAACGGAAAATAAATAGCTATAAGAAAGACATTCTCATCCCACTTAATGTATTTGGGTCAGATTAGTGACTTGTGGATTCTTTGCGATCTATCTTTAAGGATAAGGCTGGCGCAAACTATGGGATAGTCGAGATACCAGGACGGTATGACCATCCTGGTGTCTTGACTGGGAATCTAGTGACAGGTGTTACAAAAGATGCATTGGTTCTTATGTGTATGCAACCGAATTGGGTCAGCAGGAGCGATGTGCCTCTCGCTTACACGATACCGGCGTAAAATGATAGCTGTGCCGTGTTTCGTGCGGCGTGTAAGTAGCCAGTGGCCCATGGATTTGAGAGGAGCAAAAAGGGTAACACATTTGAGGAACCGCTGTTCGGATGTAAATGGCTGTCAGGCAAGAAAATGGTTCCGACTACATCCTCCTGAAGAAAAAAAAAAGAAAAAAAAAAGAAAAAAAAAGAAAAAAAAAGAAAGGGGGCTTTTTTTTTTTT
>LUGF01039433.1:0-10725 GCA_001625245.1 Calycopis cecrops
GATGCTTGTAGTAAGATAAATATAAAAAACTAAATGTTGAATTCCTTTCACAATATGATCCGAAGCTTGCCAATGTGCCAACAATTATACCATCACTTATAAAACTGTCCAATTAATTTCATAAAAGCTCAATACAAATTGAAAATGTAGTATGGAATTCTATTTCGATTTCAACACAAACTAATCTAGCAACCAGCTTGTCAAAGCGGATTGTAAGCTTGTACGAAACTGCCAATTAAAATTTGTCACAGGAATATGTACCCGTGTGTAGTTAGGTACATTTATTTAGAAATATTTTTGACTGCAAATAAAACATTTTCGGCTCTGTTTTATAATTGGTTGGCTTTTGAATAGAAACATATCTTTTGTTTAACATAGACTTTATTAATATTCGTACATATAATATGTCTTTCGTATTTCTTATAAATTAATGGTTTAAAAAGACTACGTTCTTTTTTGTTTTTTTTCGTTCGTTTCAAAAAATTTTGCAAATTAGCCAAAAACATAGCACCTTTTTCCACGGCAACGTTGGGTTAGTAATATTAGGTTAGTATTATTATGAAACATATTTTATAATAAGGAAAATAAATAATGTGGTTTGGCGTCAGAAAACGTGCTATACGCATCCTATATGCTGAATAGTGACAGTAACTAGGCGCTACATGCCTTACTGCTGTCATGATGTGAAGGTGTATTATTATCCTGTGATACGTATATCATTATTCATAACAATATTAAGTTGTTATTTCATTTTTTTATAGGATAAGGGGCTAACGAGCAGATGATAGATGACTACCGCCGCCCATATACATCTACAAAACTCGAGGCTCTTCAGGGGCGCTGCCGGCCTTTTGAATAAGACTAAGCTCTTTTCTTGAGGAACCCCAGGTATAGGTTCGGAAATACAGACTGTGGCAGCTGGTTTCATAACTGATACCGAGCCGATTCGATATTTGTACAGCTTATACCGAGTTGAAGCTGCTATATTAGAATAAGCTGCCGATGGAGGCAGTATAATTTGTTTGGGTACTTTGACCTACCTCGAATCCCATATACGATAAAATCATGTACTGGATACCACCAAGCCTGAGTCGAAATACAAACACATTTTCCCCTTAATACAAAAAAGAAAGAGCGAAATGTGTATAAAAACACACAAATATTTACAATATTGATATAAGAACTCACAAACAATCCAACTTTATTCACAATAATGTGTAAATTATTTGTGTACATTTCGGGTTCTCAGTTATTATTACACCTCGCGCCATCAATTTTATGATACGCTTACAAACGTTCTTTTGCAAGTTGTAATCGACTATAATTTACACGACACGACATTTATCGCTCCTTAAGAAGGTTATGGGAGACGCGACTTAATATACTACAGTGATCTTATTACCGAGGCTCAAATTAAGTCATTACATACTAGCTAGTATCCGCAGAAATGTCTGCGCTAATGCCTGAATATGCTAAATATCAAACTTTATTCATGTTTAAATACCCAGTTTCATCATCAATAATTCTATATTACTAACGTAAGAGTAGTAACAACTCATTGCTATCATCTTCTTGGTTGGGCTTTCATAACAGTGTTACTTAAAAAGATGCATAGATTAAGAAGGTATAGATGGGTATGTCACTTCAAATTTTGTGCCTTAGAAAGTGCCGTCTAGATAGTTGAAATACTGAATTGCTTGTTCTGTAGGTAGTTATGTATGTATAGTATATATGGTATTATAGAAATATTATATGTATAGCTATGTATAGACAGCAGATTGTAGAATATTTTCTAAGTTATAAAATGGAATGAATAGAGATATAAGTTTATATCAAGACAAAAGTTTTCAACGTATTTTAACGAAAGCTATCAGGTTTTTACTAAAAAGGGCACATGAATTTAAATAAAATTAATAATTCAATCCATGAATTCCTTACGTTTTGTCGCGATTCATCTTCTCTATTCATCCCATTTTACTACTTAGAAAATATTTTGCAATCTGCTACCTATTTGAGATATTCTTTGTATGCAATTTTGCAAAATATATCTCAACAATTCTCTATGGTGAGTGTAATAAAGGAAAAAGGAAATTAAATATATCGCCTAATTTACAACAAAAAAATTAAGTATCGACATATTTAGAAATTTTATTTATTCAAATTTCGTGACGAAGCTCGATTTTATTGACCATAAATACGTTATAATTATTATTTTAATTACATTAAACTTTAAAATACTAAACATAATATATATTATGCTTTAAGAAATTGAAATGGACGGACGGACGCAGGCGGCCCGGAGCGCCCCAACACACTCAGCGCTTCATCTGCTAAATAAAATGTTAGCGGATCCTAATTGTGACATATTTGGGATGAATAATACTCAATTCGCCAAATTTTGTAAATTGTCTTTAGAATTGTGTTAGTCTATATGTTTGTTATGTTTAAATGTGTTTAAAATTATGTTTTAGTTGTTTTATGTAGTTGTATTATAATTGTTATTGTCTTGTGACGTAATAAAGGCATATAGCCTTTGTTTGTTATGTTCCTAATTGTCATATGGAATGTTTGTTTATTGTACGCGTTGGTTTTTGCTGTAACTGCAATAAATGTAAATTCAAATAAATAAATAAATAAAATAAATAAATAAATAAATGATTTATAAAAATAGTAACATTGTCGAAATTTGTTAGTGTAATTTATTCAAGTTAGACGGCGCCAGGTGAAAAAGGTTCCAGTAGATCTGTACCATGACAAGATAAGACTACCTACCTACGGTACTGATATACACTCCGAAGGCTTTTGCAATTAAGGAGGAAATTAAAAAGTTGATTTATTCAAATTTGTCGAAAGATTTCATAATGTCTGTTTTTTCATAACGTCTAACTTTTGATCAGCTTTTGTTAATGAGGAAGAATTTAAAGATGTTATTATTGAAGCGTTTCTTGATTTAATTGATACTTTCTACGGCATTTATATCACATTTATTGAGACAAGCTTTCATATTACACGTCTTTTTAAATCAAAAACATATTTTTTTGTCAGATTTTTTTTCATAAATGAATCTAATCTTCTAGCTCTAATAAAAATAATAATATGAAGTTGACGACTATGCAACATACGTAAGCGCAGTAAAGCTTTTATAATGGTGTAATGTTACATGGAACCAGACCAACTTTTGTTTGTATAGTGTACTACACTAGTAATAAATTCGTACTAGATGAATTTCAGATATGGTCTCAATCTCAATAATTGAGACTACACGGAGAAAAAAACCAACTAAAATACATTAATTTTTACTAAAATATTAATAAACCCAAGGACAACAAATGTCTTGTATTAATTAAAAATCGATTTTTGTTAATGCAGTTAGTAAATATAGCAAAAAATAGATTTGTAATTTCAACAGTGCGATAAAAATGTAAAGTGATGACGTCATAGACAATTACTAACTTATTTGCAATCCCAAGAACACAATAGTAATATTGGAAATCATGACGTCATATGTAAATACAAATTTTTAGTTCCCCATTTTAGTGTTCGTTTTGTAATTTTAGTGCTTAGTGCCGCAAACTCAAAATGGCAAATATGTTGTCGCGTGTGTCGCAAAACATATTATATTATTGAAAAAGTTACTTGGAATTACACATTTTTTTTGTAATTCTGAGTAAAACGTCTGTAAAATCGAAGATGTTTAGTACATACGACAGAGGTATGTAATGTTGCCATTACTAATTATCTTTTCTTGACTTTGAGTATTAAACTTTCTAAAAACTAATAATGACTGTAATTTTTTAGCAAATATGATTTGCAAAAATTACAGGACTTTTATAATGTGTTAAAATCATTAAAATGTGTAAAATATGTATTATTTTACTAAAACTGAACTGTAGAAATTACATTTCCGTTTCATTTACACTAACACTACATGGTATAAAAAATAGTAATAATTATAAATACAGCAAAACTTTTATAACTAACACTAAAAATTACTTTTTTTCCTCAAATACAAAAAAGATTTTAAATTTTTGGAGTTTTTTTTTCTCCGTGTACGCTTGACTTAAAGGACAAATAAAAGTGTTGACATGAGTGCACTTTCTATCACAAATTCACTTATTGTAATGGGACGGTATTCTTAAACTACTCGGATAACAAGTAAAGAAGTCACACGCAGGACCGACAGTTTGACATCAGTAGGTACTATCCGAAGTACGGGCGTATATAACCGCCAATTTACTAACTTCTGGCGGTTTTTAGAAGTTGTTAAATGACTATTTTCTTTTGTTGTTCAGACTAAAGACTTGAATCAGGAAGTTCATATCTATGGTTATTACTAGACCACGAGGCAACTGCTGATAATAATTCAATAAATAATAATAATAATAATATGAGTTAACAATGAAATAGCCAATTCACATACTGTCTGCCAGATTGCACCTCACGTTTCAGACACATACATCAACTTAACATAACTATATAGGTACCTACTCAAAGATAGCACTTCCTGATCATCTCTCTAACTATATTTTGGGTCCCCACCTCCATGGGCCACCGGCTACTTACACACCGCACGAAACGCGACAGCACACAGCTGTCACTTTACGCCAGTCTCGTGTAAGCGAGAGGTACCTCTCCGGTCGTGCCGGCCCAATTCGACTGCATGCAAGCACTACCTCTTACCAATATATGATATTGTAATTAATGGTAACAATAGGTTTAAAATAATTGTACTATCGAATTTGGAACCGATGTAGTAATAATTGCTTCGACATTAACATAAATAAATTTCGTTCACTTGCGACATATCATCTATAAATTTTTAAGACTATCGTAAGTAGATGAAAACTTTATGTTACCAAGTAATTTCTTGTCAGATACAAGACGTGGGTATACTTAGCTCGCGCTTCCTGCTGGATCAACCGCTTTTTGGTTTGATTTGTTACTGGATTTTTATTTCTTGCTCCGAAGTCATAATATTGGTAGCGTTACATCCTCCTCCTCCTCCGCCTTATTGGAATGTAGGAATCAAGAAATAGAGAGTGCTTTTATGTCTTCACACACACATGTGCACATCAAAATGTCATGTGTAGTTTGAGTAGCAATATATCGGCTAATAGGAAATAGTTATATTTTTTATTAATTTACACATATTATATTAGCCGACAGGGCCAGACGTAGCTATTGAAAAAAAAAATATATTATCGAAATAATATTATGTAATATGCAAAAGATGGCTTCAGGAGTAGAGGTCGCAAAGAGAGACGATGGGAGGATGATCTGAAACTGACCTTGGGACCTCTATGGTTTAGAGTAGCGTTAGATCGAGAGCAATGGAAGATGATGGAGGAGGCCTTTGTCGCAAGGCACACCGAGCTGAGAGACATAATATAACCAAAACTAAAAATGTAATGTTAACGATTGTAACTTCGGAAATAAAAGGCTTATTATTATTATTATTAATATGCAAAAAATTACATTAATCGATTTAGTAGTTTATTAGTTCATCGAGGACAAACAACGTCAAAAAAAATTATATATAATAAGAATAATGTCTAATACAATAATTTTCAGTTTCGAATATTAATTTAGTTACAAGGGCTTGTTGTAGCTATGAGAGTTGACGCGACCAAAGTGGTGTGAGCACCAGACTGTAAAATTAGAAACATTAGACAAGAATCAATAAAATTAGCAAATCCTTGTTTATTTACGACAGTTAATATTTTAGGAGTTGTGCGCTTGTCGAGACTCTACCGCTAACAATTGTATTTTAGTCATTATATGGCAAAATGAAAATTTTAAGTCGACACCCGTAATCACTGCGTAAAATCAGAGATACTTTAAATAAAGTTTTATAAATAGGTATAGGTAATATAGTTTAACAGAATTTATAGCAGATTTATCGGCCAGAAAGCCTGGAACAGGGGCGGCAAAAGAGAAGCAGAGCGTCAAAGAAAGCGAAAGAAAAAGACAGACCTGTTCTTCTAATCTAATGCAAAGTGGTAAAAAAAATGCGGAGTTGTCAATGTCTTTTGTATAATAATTTCTGGTGGTGTTGCAGACGTAACATATTAGGTACTATGTTTTGCATCAAAGTTTTATTTAGTCATACTAGTCATACTTAGTCATACTATGTTTTGCATCAAAGTATAATCTCTAACGTGTTTATATTAGAGCTAATTTTATTCAATTTGACCAAATTTGCTTAAAGATACGCTTAGTGGTGACAAGCGAGGGATTTAAAACTCCGATGAGACTACAAAAGACGACCGAAAAACGATCTTAATTTAGGAATATTTTTCATTAAAAGCTGATACAGTGGTAATTGAAAATTATCTATTTTATTGAGTCACGTATATTCTCTATTGTAAATTCGCAGAGGAATATGGATACAATTCCTAATAGAGTTTATAAAGTAACTAGCCAAGCGCCTATAAATGGCACTCGTGTGTGGTTGACACGAGTGCCATTTATAAAATAAAAGAGATGCTTGTAGTAATACATATATAAAACTAAACCTTGAATTTCTTTAACAGTATGTTCCGAAGCGTGCCTTCTGGGAACCTGAAGCTCCATGTCATCTTATTTCGCTTAGAGTCGTGGTAGCCATTATAGTATTGCTGGCTCGTAAATATAACATAGATGCTTTGTGTTATGCACATAGTATCTATTTCGGGCCAGATAATATATAAGTTGATTACACGTTTGGTAATTCCGATTGGTGTCCTTTTTTGCTTTTGTAGGATATGATTTTTCGCTTAAAGATACTAATCGAAGATTTAAGTTTAATTATATGAAATTATTTAGCAAACAAAATTAATATTAATTTCCACAATGTAATATGTACATTAGCTTTCAACAATTATATTATTACTTACAAAACTGTCCAATTAGTTTCATAAATGCTCCATGTAAATAAAAAAAATAGTAAGTATGGAATTCTATTTCGATTTGAACACAAACTAATCCAGCAAACATATTGGCAAAGCGGATTGTAAGTTTGTACGAAACTGCCAATTAAAATTTGTCACAGGAATACCTGTGTGGTTCGTTACATTTTTTTAGAAACATTTTTTGGAAGCGAATAAAAACAATTTCGGCTCTGTTTTATAATTGGTTAGCTTTTGAAAAAAACTTATTTTTATTTTCTTTAACATTTAACATAACATTTATTAATATTGTATGTATCACTCGTATTTTTTGACAAATTAAAGATTTAAAGAGTAAACTTTAACCTTTATTTAAGCAGCTGAATCATTTCTCTATAAAGTTATAAAATTAATGGCATCTCTCGAAATATTGATTACCACATTAGGTTAGTATTTTATCCAACTATAATTTATCAAGCGGCGTTAGGTAGGGAAAATGACTGTAATGACTTTGCGACAGCAACCATGCTATTATATATAGGCTGAATAGGTAGCGACAGTTACGAGGCACAACGCATCTTACGACTGTAATGACGTGTTGTATAACCTTACTTACCTGTGCTAAGTATATCATTATTACATAGATTTTCGTTTTAACTTCTTGCAGCAGTTCCTATAAATTGACTGTTTTTGTAGTATCATGAGGCAAACGAGGAGTGATATCTGTCACTTTCACGGTTGTAGCATGTGTACACTGTATTACGTGGTACGCAGCATAGTATATAACCTACTAAATTAGCAACATAGTATTCCAGTCTCGATTCATTTTCTTCACTAAAATGTATAAACAATGTTGAAACAGATGGGGCTGTTAAAATTTTAACTCGTCTCTGTTGTTTTCAATCCCAATGCTTCAGTACAACTTGAGTTTGGTTATTTTTAGGGTTCCGTATCTTAAAGAGAAAAAACGCAACCCTTATAAGATCGCTTTGTTGTCCGTCTGTCTGTACGTCTGTCAAAACCTTTTTCTCTAAAACGCGTAAAGGGATTAAGCTGAATTTTTCTAAGTTCTAAGTTAACGCAATAAAAAGTTATAGCCAATTATGCACAAATTTTGTATCAAAACGTACTTTGTCGAAAACCAAAAAATTTTTGGGTAGTTCCCGTTGATCGGGAGTTGTGAAATTTGGCAAGAAATAAGAACTTATAGCACATATATAAGAATAAATCTGAAAACTAGTAAATTATATGTAGATCATTGGAAAAATTATTATCAACTTATAACTGTAATTAGTTGCCTACTAAAAGTTATATACGTTTGTCAACTTAAACGGCAGGCGTAAAGTTACAATAATTGAAAACCATGCATTACGTTTGGATTACGGAACCCTCGGTGTGCGAGTCGGACTCGCACTTGGCCGGTTTTTTAAATTATATTTGCTTAGTACAAATACTGCTACAAAAATTTACTTATTTAGGTATTAGAATGATTATAATTATCACAAAACGTGTTATTATAAAAAATATATAGTAAGTGATAGTTCCATTATGCATCCCAGCTGAATTTGGCCGGCACCACTGGTGAGAGGAGAAGGCGAATTATTGTGTAATAATAATCACATATTAAACACGCAGTACAAATCTTTTTATGACTATCGACGCCTACAAACATAGAGGTAGGTATACCTACATAATTATTATGCAGATGAATTACTTTTTTCCTACATCTCCAGTGGGCCAAGTTTGCTCCAGTGGGAAACTCAAAAACAGTGAAAACATAACTTTTACTTTGAGGCGAGATCGTGTGCACGAGTGGTAGTACTTCTCAAGAAGTACTTGTGCCTGAAAGTGCTGACCTTGCTCAGCTGCAATGTAGGCTAGCAATATACTATTTATGTAATGATATACTTCTGTGAGAGGCACAGAAATATTTTATGCAAGCAAAAAATATAACAATTACAAGACGCTGAAATACACGATATGTGTTTATATTTATCAACCTTCAAATAAAGACCGCGTACGAGTAGGTACATAAAATGTGTAAATATCTTTTTGTATCAAGTCAACGGCGTACACACGAAGTGGCAACAGCGGTAGGTATCCACCGGATAAAAATCACGATTACTTCTGTCGTAAATCCATAATATCAAATGTGATAGATAAAAGCTGGCATAACAAACTGAAAGTTTAATAATCCTTCATTTTCACGACTCTTTGTCAGATTGCCAAAACATAGTAACGGTTAAACAGCTTTTGAAATGTCCTACTTTTAAAATCCCTCATAGGGCTTAGAGTGGAATTCACTCGAAGTTCAAAGCGTATAACTAGTTGCTGAATATAAGGTTTATTTCAAATGTAAGCACGTATGTACTCGAGAGGTTCTTGATTGAAGATGTTATTTTAATAAGTCGGTTTGCTTTTGTAGGGTATGATCAGCACTTAAGCTACTACTGTATAGAATCTAAATCAATTTAGGTATTTCCTGAGAATATATTTTGTTTATAAATATTTCTTTGTAAAGAGAAAGAAAAGGTTTTTATAAGAATTTTTTTTGGTTGTTGTTTATGTATTGTAGCTTAATTGGAATGTCACGGCTTGTTTAAAGAGATATTATTAATGTCGCGGGTCTTGTTTATGAGAATATTGTGGCCCATGAGGTGGATAGTGTAACATTAGCATTACGACATTCACATTGCATCATTAGTCTTAAAAAACACGGATTTCTCTGTCCATTATTTTATAAAAAAAATAATAATAATTACATTACAGAAGAAAAACTATGCTATTTATACCATATGAAAATGAAAATGATAGCATCGGAGGCATATTAAAATGCCTCCGACTGCTCGTTTGCCCCTCTTTACCATTGAGAGAAAAGGAGCCATTTGCCATTAGTCGATGACACATAAGTACTCTTATTATTACGTTCCCAAAAGTCACATACATTAAAAATAGCAGAATTAAAGTTTAAGTGAAAACATTCAAAACGTTCACGTATTTGCCACTGTTATTCACTGCAACAAATATGGTGGAATTCATGTGAGACTGTGAGTGCTGCACGTAAATTGTAACTTTTCCCCGGGGTGGAAACTTCTCGATTATTTGAAGTGCGAGGCTAAAATCTGTCACAACCGGTCACAGCGTACGAGTCGTACGAACTGTCATTTCAGCTCCCAATCTCCGTAAACTGTTTTCATTAGAGTTTGGCGTTTTAACTTAATAAAATTTAAGATCGGAATCGTTTGCTACGGCAGATAATTTATTTTATTGTAATTATCATAACGGATTTGGTCGCTTTCTTCAGATTTACCTCTTGTACAATGTATCCAGCAATTCCGCATTGAACGAATCAAACTACAAAGAATCTGGAAAGAAACGAGAAAGACAAAATGCGAGTTGAAGGCTCTTGACGTAGGCTGTACATTTCCATACCTTCGACTCGGACTCGACACTTAGTGTAGTACTAAATCGTTGTGGTTGAGTTCAGCTGCTATAATTCAATGATCCCGGATCTACAGGTAATCCTCCAGTGACAGGCTAACCTCGCCTAAGCAGGCAGACTTCTCCTCCTTGGGGACTCTCCGGCTGCCTCTGAACAGTCCATACTACGTCGTCGGAATCATGCAGTGGCCCCAGTACTCCAAAGAAACACGCCACCAACTTGTCTTAATCGGACCGATCGGTCGTCGTCTCAGAGAGATAAGTGAAGAAAGGAAAGTACCTGCTTAATAACTAAATTTTATATCTTATATATAAAATTCTCGTGTCACAGTTTTCGTTGCCATACTCCTCCGAAACGGCTTGACCGATTCTCATGAAATTTTGTGAGCATATTGAGTAGGTCTGAGAATCGGCCAAC
>LUGF01039433.1:26380-56460 GCA_001625245.1 Calycopis cecrops
TGATGATGATGATGATGATGATGATGATGATGATGATGATGATGATGATGATGATGATGATGATGCACAGTTAGACGAGATCCAGATTTCCAAAACGTTATTATTTAATTCGTTCAACGACCTGCCAGTACCAAATCGAAACGAGCTATTTATTATGGGTAAATAAAATGTCTTTGACGATTAAGGTTTTATTTTATTAGGGAGAGAGCATTTATAAGTTGAATCTTTTATTCGCCATTTGATGATGCCTTTACGTACTGCGTAGGTTGATCAGTGAAGCGACATTAAATATTTTACAAATGAGATGCGTACATTTTATATACCTTAATTGCTTTTATGTACAGTCCGTTTCCCTCAGCACATTCTGACGAACATTATATTTTAAAATTTTATCGAGAATCTCTTAATGTATAAATTTAAGATATTTCCTACATACAACCAAACATTGATATTTTGTTTTCTACGTATTAAAGATTGTTAGTTACAATAATTATGTTACACATCGTATTGTAATGAAATAAAAGCGTTTAGTCCTTACAATACATACACCTAATAGTTTTCGATGATATTATATTCTTAAATAGCACTAAGGGGATAAAAAATATTTGAAGCCTTAATTTTCTTTTTCACAAAAAGTTATGACGTATAGATACGACCGCAAAAGTCATTTAAGGAAACAAAAAAAATGTTAGCAAATTTACTAAATGTTTAGAAGAAACTTAGAAATACGTGACACACACAATAACAGTGTTAATGTGTAATGATTTATATTTTATTTTATTTGTAGTGATTATGGCCATCAATGAGACATTCGTATCATAGGATGCGTTGCTGTTCTTTTCCCATTCATCCCATTTGGTCCATCCCATTTTGCAAATCACGTGAAACGCCACAGTACAATTGACTCATGAAATCTTTTTGCATTTATGAGAAAATTAAAGAAGGTCTGTTACATTCCAAGTTCAATTTTATTCCACCTAATGGAGGCCAACAAAAAATACATACATATTGCTAACATTTTTATTTGTCCATATAATATCCGCTTGTGTCGTAGCACTGAACAAGATCAAAATTTGCTTAATCATATTACTGTTATTATTTTACGTCGCCATTTTAGAGAAGAAACAAGATGGCTGATTATGCGTACACCACATGTATAGAAAATGTTCGAACCCCTTTACAACATTTAATGTATAATTCGTTCATGACTAATTAAATTATTACCTTAATTCTAAATTGTTTCACATTTTATTTACCAACACTTACACGTCATCTCGTAACACATTTGATAATGTTCATATCACATAACCTCAGGATGGTTTGAAAGATAATTCCTATTCCGAAAACGGTGTGAAGCGCTTCAGTGAATAAATTTCTAGTTTGACTAAGGATAATTGAGAAGATTAACGTCAGGGTTAGCGTTGGAGTTGTTTTAAGAGCATCGCTTTGCATAGCCGCAGGCCGCTCGCCGCTAACCACGTGGACAACCACTGATGCTGAGTCTAGAAACAAACAAAAGTTAGTTATAATATATACTTTAACACTAAATTTATTTAAATAGATTACTAACTCTTATTATCGGTGTCCGTCTAGGTACGTTCCTGAACATATAAACAAGAAAACTTGTTGGCAAAAATAACTTGATTCTCTGGGGCGCCTATTGGAAATGTCTTATATTATTCTTGTCTTATATTAGTCTTATATATTGACAGTGGCTGGAATTCATTTCTTACCATATAGGTAAGTTAGCTTAACTCAAATAAACGCGAGACGAAAAATAATTCAAGATTTAGTACATTTATTGGCTTAGGAATTATTTTCTCAGCTATGTTTAGAAAAGTATATTGTATTATAAATATTATAAAATATATTTTGCTAAAAGAGGAATGAAAGGAAAAAAGGAATTTTAAATAATAACACGTATTATAAAGGATCTAGGTATAATTAACCTGCTATATTTACAAAATATATTATTTTTTTATGCTCAATTATAGGCAATAAAGGTACAAATCACAGTCTGCAAAATTCCCCAATGGATCGTTCTAGTTTGAGCAAATTGTTACCTACCTAAATAAAAACTCTACGGTAAAACTATTTTAAAATTATTCGTAATTGGAACAATTCGGACAACGTAAAAGAAAAAAATATCGTGCAGTCGAATTGAATGCTTGTTTAAAGTGGATCGGAACAAAGTGTAACGCCTATCTCGGAACCCATCTGCGTATGTCAGACTGACCCCGATATAACCCTACTCCAGTCCACAATGGAATTGTGCATTCAGGTACGCTCTGGTTGTACATGTGACATAAAGACCCCGTCTCTATAGATTAATAGGAATACTAAAATAAATATTTCTATTCAATTCCGTGATAAAATTGACACACAAAGGAATATTTAATTGAAAATGGATGTCAAAAATGTTTCGTATAGAGTTTTCATGTACCTATCCTCAAATACTGAATGTGTATCACAGAGTCATCAAATTAAAGTCATATGTGTAAGAATATTTTAGTCGATCCATTGATGATCTAGTAGTTCCGTTATGGTATCTTATTGGTTCTGTACCAGTGACTAGTAGATACTAGTTAAAGATAAGGTATCTTTTGATATAGTTTTATAATCGTATTTTAATGGGTAGCAATCGTTACTACTAAACAGGCACAATTGTATATTCAGTGCCAAAATTGACCACATAAAAAGAATGAAATGTTATAAGATCTTTCAAATTTAATTATTGGTGTTAGATCATGGTTTCTTAAACTTTTTGCAGTCATGGTGCCCTTTCCAGAATTTCAAAACTCCGCGGACCCCTGACAAAGGACACTTTAGGAAAAGAAAACAAATTTTATATATTATATTATTTCCTGATAAGTATGTTAAAGTTTAACTGACCTACTGCGGACCCCTGACACTTACGCCACGGGCCCAACTTTTAGAAAATATAAACATGAAAGGCAGGAAATAATTCATAAACGGCATAATTATGTGGAGGCATATCCATAGTATCTGAAATTGCAATGTACCGGAGAATGTTCATAAAAGTATTTACCTGAGCTGCTGGGTGCACACGTGTAGTTTCCCGAGTCCCTCGGGGACGCCCTGGCGATGAGCAGCCGACTGGTGCGCGTTCGCTGCTCGGTTTCAACGCTGATGCCACCGCGCTGAGCGTAGTTCACCACATTTGTCCCACGGTACCAATAAATGAAACTGTTGACAAATGAAACAGGTTGATTTTTATAATTTAAAATAAGTATTGGGAATAAAATTCTCGAGTATTTCTCACAAGTAATTATTTATGTTACCAAACCAATTCATATATTAAATGAACTATTAATGTGTTTTTAAATATTCATATTCACATTCATTTAACAATTTATTAAATGAAAGATACAATTTAATTTATTTCCAAGTATTACTTATCATGTACCTATATTTTTTGCAGTAATTGAAAATAACGACTTAAATTTTAAAATAAAAGAAATATATAGGTAATAATAGCGTTGTAAAATTTCAAATTCTTTTATAGTAGGAATAGTATACCTAGTGTACGGCTTTTTGTTTGTCCCTTATAACCGAGAAGGCGGTGCCTTTATACCCTAGAGAATAGCGAAGTTCAGAAACATATTCTCTAAAATTCACAGACAGACGCATTGTCCTCCATCTCTCCATCTCTTCACACCTCGAATGAGCCATTGGAATCTGGCGTAATACGCGTAGCTGTCTGTGGTGCTTTTCGTCTGTAGCAAATCATATGAGATAGAGGTACCTCCGCAGTCTTACCATTCCGATTCAGTTGCAACTAAGCAAGGCTCTAACTCCTGACTATACTAGAATCTATTTGATTCCATTTATACTTCACTCATTTATAATCCAAAGAGCTAAACTTTAAAACAAAACTGAAGATAAAATTGAAAAGCAAAATATAAAACCTCGTATTTTAATATTAAAAATGCAGGCTACTTTTTAAAAAGTGAATAGCGTCCTCTCTGTAAGCGGTTACCTCTATTACAGCGCCTCGAGATAGCAGTAAGCAGTAAGTTGGGAGCGTTTGGCTTAAATATTTATAAATATGACGGCGGGTGTAATAAAAATACAGCACGTGCACCAAACGTCATTGCCTAGTGTTTTCTACTGTATATGTAACAACCTAAAGTTGTATTGGCGTATTTTAAGAATAATATTAATTTGTTTATGGTATGGATTAGACTTTGGATATTGTCCGAAGTGAATAGGAAGGATAGTTTAATATGCCCCAACCCAAAAATTTAATAAGAGGTAGTGCACTGCTGAATTGCAAGATTGGACCCCTTTCGCTCAGATACAACACCAAAGTGACAGCTACTTTTTTCGTGATGCTTTAGAGGGGTAAGAAGAAAGGAGGGAAATATTTCTGCATAATAAGATTGTAGATTGGCGTTTATAGTCTCAAAAAAGGCTCCGAATATTCGTTAGCCCTAAACAATAATACAAAAATAAACAATTAATCAGCGAATATAATAATATTATATAATTCTAATATTTCTATACTTAGGATTTTTTTATATTGTAAATATCACAACAAATCCTATCACTTTTCAGTTCTTGTCCTTGAATCTGCCTAATGTCTAACGGGTTGCGGTGGAAACGATTTATGGATATATAAACAAACACACGGACATATATACCTATACGAGCACTAAGTACAGATGGTTATACAGACGGACACTCACACACATACGCACGCGCGCGCACACACTCGAACGATTCGTAGAGCATTCGTTCGCGTCTGATGTTAAATAGAAAAAGAGCTTTGTCGCGTCCGCGCTTTTATAACAAATAAACTCGGAATGTTTTTTAAAACTCTTGTAAAACGCTAAACAATCTCAGACTTAACAATGTCAAACTAGAAACTAGGGCGCCAGTCGTTACTTCTAAGCTTGAACAGTAACTATATGCAGTAGTCATATATTTAATATATAGAAATCCTACATCTTTATAATATTATTATATTAAAAAGATGTAGGATTTTTAACTTTATTGAAGTAAAACCTTTATACGCACACTTGACATGGGGAGTATGTTGGCGACAGCGTTACAAAAATCACACATCGGGGCAAGGCCTATGGAAGTTGTCATTCAAATTCAAAATTTTTTGTATTCAAAAAATAAATATCATATCTCGTCATGTTGTTGTACCTACGATAATGAGTTTGTGTAATAAATCAATAATTTAGTTTTACTTCAGTTGTGTGGTCCAAAGCACACACCTTTTTTGTATGTGGAGGTCAATTTTAGGAAAAATTGATCGTGAAATATCTTTCACTGAGAGAGAGCTACAATATTCAGTCAAACTTTATGATTAGTTATTAGTATCACACTAAAAAAATTGGGAACGGGTCAGCTAGTTAGTTTAGTTAGTTAGTAGATAAAACTAGTTAGTTTAGTTAGTTAGTAGATAAAACTAAAAATTAAAGCTTCAAATCAGTTTAAGTTCGAACCAAATACAACAAGCTCTGCTTTATATTTTTAATTATAGATAAAAATGTTGAACTTACCTGGGTGGATCTGGGGCGTGCCTGGCGATGCACGTGAGGTTGATATCGGAGCCAGCTCGGACAAACAACTCGGGCCCGGATAGAATCTCCGCCTTTGATACTGCACAGATATAAAGGTTCAATTTTTAATATAAAAGGACTAAAACTTTTTTTATTAGTTGGTCAGTATCACTTTGAGGAAATAATTTATTTATCCCTTAACTATATCGTTATAGCAGGAGTTATAAATACAGACAAAAGGCTATTAATGATTTTGTCAATAATATGGAGGTAATATGGTTGTTTTTTTCTTGTACCCATCGGTTGTTATTATATTTATCTGTATTCAGCCGCGATGATCTTGACGGCTAAGATGATAATTACAATAATTATTCTAATTTAATTTCTAAGTTGATTAATTATTTACTTTGTTGGTAGTAGAAACGCAATACGCATGATACACATATTCAATTAGCTTCATACATGAGCAATTTGGTACAATAAATTCTAAATAATTAAAAATAAATATAAATTATAATTATTTTCTTTTATAGCAATATCATTTGGAGCCATTTTCATGACTATCGATGCCTTTATACATCCCTATAGAGGTTATGCAGTTGCGTTGCCCTCCTTCCTTTTCCCACCTCCATGGGTCATTGCCTTAAACACCGCACGAAACCTGACAGCACAGCTGTCACTGTATGCCAGTATCGTGTATGCGACAGGAACCTCCTTGATGGTGCCGGCCCAATTAGGCTACATGCATGCATGCAGCTGGGCACTTCATTTTTACTGTAATTACTCAATAAGCTCATTATTAGGTATATGGATGATATTTTACAGTGATGATGATGACGATGATGATGATTATAATTTCTAACGAAAACTGAGCCTATAAATTTCCAATATACCCAAATAAAATCCGTTGAATAAGTTCTTTGTAATTACTGTAAGCGTTAGTAACTAACTTAGTAACTACACAATGAAAATATATTCTACGCTTCACAGGAATATTGTCTATTCAAAAATTTTCATGTCATTTTTAGAGGAAAACTTTTGATTTATATATGCATTAGCTTCATAATATCATACCTCGTTTATAAATCAAAGGATCGAACTGGAAATAAAATATTCAGCACGTGAAAGGTCAACGTTATCCCTTAGGATCTAAAAATTGGTACCAAAACCCAATACCAATTTCGGGGACCTAACTGCGCGTGTAATAGATGCTTTAGTATGCATGGACTTTACTTTGTTTGCCCAGAATACATCACAGGACGTACACACCTAAGAAATCTCAGTGCACAATAAATACTAATATTTTATTTTATCAACATTGATGAAATTTAAAAGATAAATAAATACTTGAGATTAAATATAGGCGTCTTTTTTATGTTACAAGAATCATACGTAAAAGTGCACAAATAGTGGATGAAAGTTGTATCTATGAAAAATATAAACTATTTTCATACTAAATCCCTTATACTATTCACTTATAATTTATATTTAACAATTTAATTACTTGTAATAATATTACAAATGCAAAAGTTTTTGATTATGGTTGTAAGTTTGTTACGAGTTCGCAAAAAATATTGATCAGAATTTTTCACTCACTACTAAAATAATATATAAGTCATTATTTTTATTCCGAGAAAAAATTTTAGTTCACTTCCTTTCCTTCCTTTATACTTTTAACGAATGGCAAAAAAGTTTTATAGAGGAACAATTACACCAAGAAGTTTCGGTTGACTGGGGCGAGGTACGTCATTTCCGCGTAGTAGTGGTGGACCTACAACATTGATCGATTGCAAGTAACAGTATCGTCTTGCATTAAATATAAGAGACTTGTATTGAGACAGAAGCCGTTTTTATAGTATAAATTGACAAACGAGCTTTCGGAGCAATTTTCATGTGTACCGACGCGACGCCCATGATAGACATCCGCATAGAATTTATGTAGATGCGTTGGCCTCCTTCCTCATACACGCATGAAACTTAATATGCCACTTTACGCCAGAATCGTGTGAGCGAGAGGCACCCCCAGCTATGGCACTACCTACCTCTTAATGTGATGATGATAATTTAATATTTTATTACTCATTATAACGTAAATTTTTACAAAAAATGGATGCATGCCTAATACACAATTAATCTTTCTCTCGTGACAGTGTTTAAATCGTATTTAGTGCTCCGGACTGGAAAGAGGGTTGAAATTACTTCACATGAGCGGATCGGAAAATAATATTGTTTTAAAATTCTTAAATTAACGTAGGTATATTTTTGGATAAGGTTGTGTGGTTCATGTATTTATCTCGATGAACCAGGTACCGGAAACATTTCAATAACCGAACTTATGTAAATACTTCCGCGATTCCATGATATTGGATATATAAATCTATTTTCAGTATTATTTTATACAATTGTTACTTTATAATATAACAAATTTTTAAAATGAAAAAACGATATGTGCTTTGACAGTGTATGACAGTGTTTGATAGTGGATGAATTATGCATTGAATTGAAACAAGTAATATTTTTAGAGGCCCTGAGAGCAGGGATTAGAAATATTTGTCTCAGCGCCTCACAGCGGGTAGGTATACCAGTTTCCTTCAGATGTCGTCGCATTTGATAGTCCCCACCATGATTCAAGCGCTGAAATAATAGGGCTCAGTAGCACAAGGTGGACATTTTGGATAAAGTTAATACTACCGCAATTGTGATGCATTTGTGGGGTTAAAAATAAAAGTACAAATAAGCAGGAGGGGGCTTTTACGAGGCATTCACACTGTTGATTACTCTGTTCCAACGTTGATTTGGTTAATCTGTGGTGTACTTCAGATACCAATACGGAATTTGTCCTGTAGGACAACCAATATGTAGACATGGTATCGATCCTTTGGGGATTCAAGCCTGACTCACAAAAGGCGCAATTGAAAATTAATTTTCCAGTGAAACCAAAAAACGCTTAAACGAATACAGTTCTGAGCTATCACTACCTTTCCATGTTAACAACTGGAGCTTCTACAACCAAACTGCCCCAACCACCCACTGACCCACTACCAATAACCTTTAGAACCAACGATAAATTCAAACAGCTTATCACTAACTTTTTTAATATAAAGAACTGGTATGACAATATATTACGACATTTAATTAAAAAGTTAATGTAATTTTACTCATACGTTCCAAATTAGAAATTACGAACGCTTATTAAATTTTGAACTTCACCACTATATTTTGATATGAATAATATTACAGTCAGGTGTTGCCAAGTGTGTATGCACATGAAGCTTCCGAGATTAAGAAAACTTTAAGTTCCAACGAAGACAGCTTAGACTTGAGCTGTGCATTAAACTTTATGAGCCATCCGAACACATGTTGTTCACTTCCTGTGTTGAAAATAACAAAACTTAACTAATTTACAGTTTTGATGAAATAAGATTGTGATATTAGATTATGTAAGAAGTGTAGGAATTTAAGTAACTTCTGTAAATTTAAATATTTTAAAATCGTTCCTAGCAAAAATCAAAATTACACTAAAGTAATATTATTATATCTAGCCTTATAGGTAATATTATGTGTCCCATTGTTTGACAATTGCCTCCCCCCATTTTTTCCATTTTTCTCTGTTCACAGCTTCATCACGCCAATCAGGCAGGTGTACGTCGAGTTTATAATAAAATAATAATAAATAAGGGGGTAAGAGAGTAAAAAATATTTTGAAAAAAAAAATATGTATCACCTACATAAAAAAGTAAATGCATGTTTTTATGACGAAAGCAACAGCCAATGTAAATTTTACAGACGCTCAGATAGACAGACGGACAGCAGGGTTATCTTTTAGGGTTACGGTTTTTTATTGTTTAAAGTCAAGTCAAAAGTAAAATATACAAAAGTAAAATTCTAAAGAAATACAAAAACATGTTTTTTCGACGTTTAAATTTTCATAGTTTGATACTGTAGCCCAATAATAACAAATACTATAAATAAATCGTTAATTAATTTATAATTTTAATATAGAAAACATTACACTTAAAACTTGTACTTGTAGTTCATTCCGTAGTAAACTCATATATACAACCGCATATAGTATAGTTTTATATCTGTAGATAGGATACGATAGTGAAAGAATTATTTAGTAATTAATTGCGAAAAGCTTTTCATATGGCACAACATATGGAAATAGCTCATATTATGATACCTTGGCGTACTGACACAAAATGAGAAAGTCTCAAAGAAAAATGTCACTAAAAGGAATTTATTTTAGATTAAAGAGTGAAGGATCAAAAGGTTGCCACACGCACTCAAAAGAACCAATCAAACTCAGCAGATTCAAATTTATATCATCTGATTAGAAACGCTACGTACTTTTTTCTAGGAATGAATCATTAATTTTGTTTAGTAGTAGAGATACGCCAATTGGGACAATTTTTTGTCTTTTTAGGCCTTATTTAATTTTATATTTTTGCTATCGACAAAAATGTGTTCGATAAAGTCAAGAAATTACGGTGGGAAATTATAAATGAGGAATATAAATTAAGGTTGAGTTTTTTTTAAATAAATTAACTTAAGTAAATTTAAAAAAAATAATAAACTAGATCTTTTAGTGATGAAATAATGTTTCAGTTGTCAGTAATCAGTTGAGGTAGCTAAAGGAGAACAACGCATATTTGAAAATCTTCAAATTGTGTTGAGTGCTTCTTCTTATACTAGCTGCGCCCCGCGGTTTGACCCGCGTAAATTTCGATCCCGTGGAAAATAGAAAATCATCCCATGGCATCCCATAGGAACATTTTTTCGGGATAAAAACTGTTCTATGTGTTAATCCAAGTTACCCTTTATGTGTGTGCCAAATTTCATGCACGGGGTGGGTGTCCCAATATAAACGCAAAATTTTAATTAAACAGAAAATACAGTTTTTAGCCTTTTTATTGATTTTTTTTATTGGATCGTAAAGTGCTTAGGGTAGGGTTATTAATGGAATAACACACCAAGGAATTAGCCTCTACGGCTTTGCATCATACGCACTCGTTTGTCGACATTTTTTATGACCATTTTGCATAAATGTGCGTGAATTTCGTTGATAGAGTCTTAAATTTTATACTTAAATGCACAGATAGCTGTGGACTATTTTTAAATAGATCTGTAATTTCAAATAACCCAATAAAATAAATGAAGTGGTGTTAAATCACGATCTAGAAGGCCAATAATTCTGATCACCGAAAAGATAGATTACACGACCTGGAAACTTATTTTCTTTTTTCTTGACTATAGTTCAATAATGAAGACACGTTGTTCTATCGTGTAACCCTCCGTTTTACTAACTAAAGTGTCAGCTTACAAATTATTAAATTTTTTGCTCAAGCCAATAATATTACTGCACAAAATCGCGACAAATTTTGATTTTGGGACACCCGTTATAACCGAAAATACTTATAGTGTTTTTGAAAATTCAAAAGTTATGCACCGATGAAATTAAATTCACACAAAATAAGATCAGATTTAAGGATTGTATTTATGTATTTTTATCGAGCCCAGACAAACACTTACAAAATTTTAGCACGAACATCTTAAAGTGCATATTTATTATTTACCACTCGAATGTAGACCCCATTTTCGATCTGTTCAAATAACTTTTAAAGATTTCAACTTTAGAACCAAAGCCTTTAAGCAGACATTAAGACCCTTAAGACTTGAAAATTTTTAGAAAGCGTATCTTAAACGTACTCGTTGGAACTAAAAGCAACATTATCACATATTTATCACTTGCTATCTACACAGAAACTGTTAAGGAGAATGGCTTATGCGGTGATTTGTTAACAAGGCTTAGCTTTGATGTAGCGGCCAAACACCTACGTCATGGTAGGCAATTTAAGGCCTGCTGAAAGCTGCTTTGAGCTTAACATATGCTGCATCCAAGCGAGCTTACTTACAGCCTCAGACGATGAATTGGATACTAACAGATGAGTCTCCATCACCCTGTTCTCATCATACTAAGTACATACCTTACATAATGCCGACGTAAAGTGATTGCTACACTATGCGTGTAATCTGTAAAGGTCTTGTGACCCATTATGGCCAATGGATAAAAAGAGAGCTACGAATAAGTATAGTACCTAGGAATGTGGCTGTCTTTTATGAATAAACTATACTACCTATCTATGGACGTCGATCATAATACTCCTTTGTTCAGATTTATAAAAAAAATAAAAAAATCATACCAACCTACGACGGTGAGCCAAAACGACAGACTAATCTTGGGCTCCGTGGATACTTGACACTCGTAGCCGCCGGAGTCTCTGGGCTGGGCGTGGGCTACTCGCAGCGTCCACTCGTCCGAGCCGTCCGTGTGGAGCGCGGCAAAACGCGCGTCGCTACTGTACGTGTGCACGCCCACGGTTAGGATGTGAAGGTCACGCTTGCGGATCCAGGATACCTGCAAACAAGATGATTAACGTCAACGTAAGTTCGTTGTAACCAAAACTTGAACGTTACGAAATTGTTAATAGAATAAAAATGGGCGAGAACACTTAAATGTGTTTAAATGTAATTTAGGAATGTATTATCGTAGACGAAAAATGTTTTTGTTTTGTCATTTACGGACTGCGACTGAATAGAACCCGATGGGTGTGTAGGAGATATGATGAACCGAACACCTAATAAAACCCTGCAAGTGCCATCAGCCACCTGTACTGAGGTATCTCGGATTTGACAACAGGGCACATTAGTGAATGGTAAATCCTTCATAGAAATCAGAACTCTTCCAAAAAGAGGCTACTATGAAAAACTGCTGATGATGCCAATAAATTGTGACTAACTTGTTCGTGAATTAATTGATAATATAAATTATTCCAGATTAATTGACGAACAAGTTAGTCTTTCAAATTTTGACTAAAGTTTTGACATAATAAATACGTTATTGGCTTACTTTAATTTAATTTTACAAGGGCAAGCCCGAGTAAATATTCCTTGTACCTGTAAGCTGAAGGTCGTTGGAGAAGTAAAATTATTTTAATATACATATATTAAAATAATTTGGCTCTCCACTTTAATTAAAATCCGTATTAAAATCCTATATATTACTAAAAGAATGTATGAACAAATTAGTAAATAAAGTAATCTATTTCCAATCGAACTTTCCTGATTTTACTGTATTTAGACTAAATATTAACATTTCAATTAATTAAACAAATGATAGAATGCTTGAGAAGAAACTTATTTCTTATTGCATTTTCTTAATTGTATAGACTACTTACTTATTTAAAATACTAAACACACCAACATTGCGTGTGTGACTGAGAGGAAAAGAAAAGAAAGTGCGCAAAAAACCTTTTTGGGAATTTTTTCAATTTTCTGACGCATGTCATGTCTGAAAAAAGTTTCCTCCACTTTTACTCTATTTACTTTAGTATCTTTTTTTCTATCTAGTAATTAAAACTTTTTTATCTTTTATATAAAATAGAAAATGTTTGTCAGTAATGTATGAGATTAATGTATACTAGTGAAAATCCTAAAACCTAGTACAACTCTGCTTAGTCCGAACTAAATATGATCTGCAATTCGAATAATTTTTTGATTATTAGGATTACAAACTCTGTAGTATACACTATATTTTTGTTATTTCGTATATAGAATTTGGTTATTAACTGTATGTTCCATTTAGTTTATACGAAATAAGCGTTGGTTTCCTATTTGAAAAATGAAGTTTCGCTCATAGCATTTAATCAATATCTTTTAGAAATAGATTTCAATGTTATGTTATAGCGTGATAAAATGTTGTGTAACTAAGAGAAAACTGGCCTATGGAGAAGAGAGGAGAAAAAAAATAAATATATATATTTATATATAGTTCCTATGAGGATGTCTATGGGTGTCGGCAGCCATGAATATGGCTTCGATTTCTCGTTTGCCTCCTTACGCTGTAAAAAAGGAGGGTGCTGAGTGATTTAATTAACATATTATACAATCACCTATTAAACAATTAAAATAAAACTTTCATATTTCTTTTAATTAGTAAAGTTCTTAATATGTTCGTTGATAACATTCTAGAAAGATATTTTTATATATACAATTTAGGATTTTTTAAGTCCTTTTTTGAAGTCGGTTAAAAGGAAGTAAACTGTCGAGTCGTGTATCCATCAAGAGAGAAAAACACATAAACTTAGGATCGACGAAAACCGTAATATTATTTTACCTCTCGTCCAATAAAAAGGGACTGTAATATAAAGATATTACAAGTATTTACGATATTAGAGATTGATAAAAATAACGTAAAAAAATAAGGACATAATACACTTTTATAAACGAGCTCGCCCTACGCTTAAATACATTCGGCAATTCCAAGACATATTTTATAACGTTTATGGTCAGAGCTGGGTTACATAAAAAAATCGTCACCGATATTTTTCTTATGAAGTAGAAGGCAAACGAACAGGTGCTTAGTGACTTTTACCGCCCGTACACATTCTTAAGACTAGGCGATTTGTAGACGGATGGCATGTTTTATGCAGCTCTACTGAAATTACCGAAAAATATTTTAAGTTTGACGTTAAACTATTTTAGACAACTAACAACGGCCATAGATGAACATTGTGTAAGCAAGATGTACCTCTCCTATCAAGTTGACCCAATTAGGCAATACAGCATGTCACGAACTCTTACTAAAACACCTTCAAGAATGATTACAGTGACCACAATGAAGATACAATTGTACATTGTGTTTTGTGAAGATTATCCTTAATAGTACAACGCTTTGTTCCGTCGTCGCAGCGAGGTGTCGTTGTAGAACAATGTTGATAGACACACTATTAATTAAAGACAACACCAGCCAAGTGGGGCAGCGTGCAGTATTAAGAACACACGACTTTTACAAATTGTTTATATAAATGTTCATTATTTTCTTTTGTTTTGTTGAACTTCTTATTAGACTTTCGTATCTTGAAAGGAATTAATGGATCTCAAAGAAGCCCGGTAACCTATGCATCATGAAATGTGAAAATTTATAATGATTTTCAGTTATACCATATTATAATGAAATCATTACAAATTTACATTTGTACGTCATCTCATACAAAATGAGTGAACACACCCGAAAATGTAAGTTTACATTTGCGAATGTATTTCAATATAAAATATTATGTAGAATATAATTATTATTGACTCAAAATATACTAATATGAATTATTAGTTGGAATGATCGCTATAGACGCTATTAATGTTTTCAATTAACTTGAAAGTGGAAACAAAGAAAGTGATTAGTAGAATGTTTGATAGGCAAACTGATCTCAATTTTTTGCTGCTTTATGTTTACTACGTTGATATTCTCGGTAAGCATAATTACCTACCTTTATATAGAGCCTACGTATTAGATTATATATACCTAATAGAATTTTATATCGTAGTTAAATGTATGTTCGTTGCTATTTCATCCAATTACTACGGAATACATTTAAATGGAATTTGCCACGGATTTTCTTAGTAAAAATCTGGAATAACAAAATGTAATATATTTTCTTTAATCTTATCGTGTTTAAAAATTGTAATTACTTTACGGGTTTTAACACGGTAAAAATTAAAGGCCAAAATATATACATTTGCCTGACGTTTCGACTGGGAGTCGGCTCGGGGCCACGGCTGGTGTAACCCAGTCGAAACATCGGGCAAAGGTATATATTTTGGCCTTTAATTTTTACCGTGTTAAAACCCGTAAAGTAATTACAATATTATGTGTAATAAACACGAAAGTCTCAAACAAGTCTTTAAAAATGTTCAGAAAACTTTTCTACAGTTATTTATAGCTTTAGATATATCCTACTAATATTATAAATACGAAAGTGTATGTTTGTTTGTTACCTCTTCAAGTAAAAACTGCTAAAACGATTTTCATGATATTTGGCAAACACATAGACGGTAACTTAATTACAGCATAGGATAGTTTTTATCCCGTAAAAATGTTTCTATGGGATACCATGGGATTATTTTCTATTTTCCACGGGATCGACATTTACGCGGCTGAAACCGCGGGGCGCATAGATAATTTATTTTACTCGAGTGTCGAGTGAAACCACACCGTCAATTTCATATAAAACTGCGAATACTTATCAACTGTACTAAAGTAATGTGTAATATAAAAGTAGGGACTGACTTACGCTTGTGATATTATTGTATTGTAAGAGGAATAAATTGAAGAATAGTGATACAAGGTTCCAAAGTAAATTTCACATTATATTCCTCCTCATTCAATCTTAATTTCAATCATGCCATCAAATATTTGCATTAATCAGCAAATTAAAATATTTTGTGATACTCTCTCACAACAGTTATTACAAGGAAATGTCCAATTAATAAAGAAATAACACACCTACATCAAAGAACAAATTGTATAGTAGTAATGTATTCTTGTCTAATAAAGTTTAAAAATAGAATGAAGGCCTGTATTATTTCATGTCTACAAATCCATTACATAATACGACGTGTTTTCGATTTAAAATTTCCAAGCGATTATAAAGATTAAAAGAGTATAATTAAATCAAGATCAAGTGAAGAGGGTGAGCTCCAGTTATTTACGTTTAGGCTCACCTTTACTCAGAATTACATAACATAGACTTATACCGTTATACAATGAAATCTGTTAATTTTGTTAAATAAAGTAAAGTTATCAATCCAATAACTCAAAATACATTTCTCTTGGAAAATTTAAAATTGATAAAACAATCATAAAGTGATTATTATTCAGTAAGACTCATTGTTGGTCTATCGTTGACCGATAGATAAGCGATATCTTTATAAGTTAATAGTAAGATGTTTTTTTACCTGACTGCCAAGGAAAGGTGTATGTTTTTCGCGCGTATCTTGTATGTATGTAATATTCTTTATTACTTCATATCTCTAGAACCGCTTAACGGATTTACATAATTAAGGTATCGTTAGACTCGCATTAGCAGCCCAAGTGTTATTAGATAGGTGGCGTTAAAAAAACCAAACATGGCGGCTATGCTACGCCATTAGACTTCAGTTCAATATTTTTTGATATATTATATCATGTCGAGCACTACAATATAGGTATCAAATTAAAGGGCTCAATACAAGGATTTCAAAAAGGTGTATCATTATTATCACAACTGTAATACTAATAAAAATTTACAATGACAAAAAAACATTTTTCAAGTGCTTATTGCCTTACTAATCTTATAATGAAAAAGTAACTCTGTCTATCTATTAAGCTATTACGCCTAAACGACTAAAGTAGCTTTGATTAAATTTGGTACAGAGATAAACTAGCTATAGAGTTTGGGAAAAGGATATATCTATACTTATAAAATAACATAATATCCTGACTGACTGATTTCATCATCGCCGGGCAAAAACTGAAAACATAGAAATTTGGTGAGTAGGGTCTTTTTATTGAGTAGACACCCACTAAGGACGGAATTTTTTAAAGTTCTACCCCTAAGGGGATGAAATAGGGGTTGAAAGTTTGTATAGGAGTCCTTATTAATGGGCTATTGATTAAAAATAAATAAATGCGTTTGAAATAAGGAATTTGTCTGTTAGTCCGTTAGTCTGTTTATCCAGGCTAATATCCGAAACTACTGGACGGATTCACATGAAATTTTTTGCGGTGTATGGATAGATACTAAGCCTGATCAACATTTAGAATACTTTACTACGGGAAAATCGCTCATTCTTATGGGAAATACAGTAATTATACTTTACCCGACGGATTTTCTAAGTTTGAAAAAAACTGTTATGATTTTATGAATGAATAAATAGTAAAATATAATAAATAGTAAAATCCGTGTGTCTGTATATTGAATATATTTAAGAAAAACGAATTGGGGGCGATGTTAAAATACTTAGTATAAGAACACTTCTCAAAGTTTTTAATTTTTTTTGTCTGTGTGTTTATCCGTTTGTCTGTATGTCCAGGCTAATCTCTGAAACTAATTGACAGATTAAAACTATATTAGAGCTGCAGGCCTGTTCATATTGACCTCAGAAGGAAAAACAACCAATGTCGTATGTAAAAAAATACTTTAAATTGGACGGAATTTCGGCACACTGCAAGAAACAAGAACCATTTGATAGAATAACCACTGATTATAATACAACTACGCTATGCAAACGAAGTCGCGGGCGCCAGTTAGTGATTAACAAAACTGACTACCTCATGCCAGCGGCTTCGTGACACTTAATGTAAACTCTTCAAACTAATTGATTCGATTACGTTATTTATCTAACTAAAAAACGGTAAATATAAAAAAATTAAAAAAAAATATATAAAACCTGCCTGCCTTAAAAATAATAAGTCGGTCGTCGTTCAGTTTTTGCCTCCGACTGCATGTAAAAATTGAATTTTTATCTTGTTTCGGCATTTTCAGTTGATTTCCTATTTAGTTATTATTTTTAAGGCAGGCAGGTTTTATGTTTTTTTTTTAATTTTATTTTATATAATGATTTGTTTCGGCAGGTCGTATTAGGTGATTGAGAGTATCATTGTAGTATATACCCGAAATACTATATATGCTGCGTGTGTTATCATATACAAGGCTTTTTTTGATTCGGCATAGAATTTAGAAATAAATGCGTATAATATCAGATAGGCAGTATATACGTTTTACAATTTTTATAAGAGGCATTTCTCTAAAAATACTTGCTCCTATACTAGAGAGGTTTCCTATAAATCGGACCGTTCGTTGGTATGTTTGTGACAGCCTTATAACTTCTTCATTGTGTGGTCCATTGTCATCGGGTTTTATAGGCGGACAAAGACTTTCCTGTATCACTTAGATGAATTGAAAACGATAAATAAAAATCCTTATTCCTATTTCTTATACTTTAGTTGAGAAAACTTTGTGAAACAGCATCATCCGTATCAATTCGCGGGTTCTTCTCAGGACAGGGTTAGGGTTGAACCGGTGGTTGATGAAATTTTTGACGCTCAAAAAGCAATTTTTAAAATTCTATTTAGAATAAAAATATTTTTATTTTGATTTTTGATTCAAAAATAATTCGCAACGTATAATGTAATATTGTAAGGGACTACACAAATGACATTCTTACTAAAATAGAGGAAATGCTGACACAGCACTCATTCATACCATGTTCCCATTAGACTCTAATATGGGGATCTACTAAACCGCACTAAACTACATTATTTATGAACGAACCATAGGAAGCATGTTTCGTTCATAAATAATGTTCTAAATCTTTGTCAACAATGGCCATAATGCCGTAATGAAATCGAACCCTGTTGTTTATTTAAATGAATAAATAATGACTAAATTGGCATGTAAATTTAGAGCACTATTTAAAATTAAAAATCTAAAACAATAAAATGTGAAACGGAATATGAGTACAATAATTACAAAAAAATTAAATTCTCTGTCTGGAATGGTTTCAAAAACATTTTTTAGACTTTTAATATTAAAATAGCGTTACGTTTCAAGAGAAGCATCGCTTTACCCAGAATATTAAAGCAGCTTGGATATAAATGAATAAAATATAGTAATGTGAGTAGTGTAGCATCTTCATATAAATAATGGACCAATTTTAAATATGAATGTATTCTATGTAAACATCTTGAATAGAGTAAAATTGTAAAGAGAATGGTAAATGCAACAAAGGCAGTATACCAGAAACAAAAACAATTGATAAAGTTGCTGCGTAAAAAGTATAATTTTAATATTTCTTTTTTTAATTTTTAAGTCTTTTTTAATTTTAACTTATTTTAATTTTAAAGTCTTTGACCATTGGTATACTAAGAGACCAAATTAATCGTCATTACTTTATTGTCATCGAAGGATAATTTCATTTTTAATTATAATTTCATTTCAAAAATAACAGATGATAGATAAGGATATGGTTGCAGAAGCTAATCACATCCTACCTGGGCCGGCTGCTGCATAGAGCTTGATCTCATCAGATCGATGTTCCGTCGAATTTTTTTCCTAAGTTCGTGCTTCAGAACCCTATTAGGTCTGCCCACTGCCACTTTAATAAGCTTACTCAGTAAGTGCAATTAAATGTTTTGTGAATTGCTGTTCTTAATACCCAGGAGTGAAAAATCACAAACACGTAATCATCAGCCTTCCTTCATACCACTGCTAGACATAGCCCTCCCTAGATCGTAAAGCAGTTCATCAGTTCTTCGTTTCCGTTCTCTGCAAACCATTCCGTCCATTTCGTCACTCCATACGACACCGGAAAATAAATGAATACGAAATATATTGCTATTATAACAAATCCAAATTTTGAAAAGAAGAATTAAATGTTACAAAACCTTGCAAAATTAATGAAAACTTAAATATCAAGTTGTCGATTAATAATTAAAACGCTGAATTTCGATAGCCAGGGGAATTGTGATGCTCGATGAAACGGTTAACTACGCTCTTGACCACGTTACCTCGCTCTATGTACGGCGTGACCCGGGGGAGTTGCCGGTTTATGAACGTTTAGAGCAAATGCGTCGCTCTCTGGAATATGTGCTTCATTTATTACGAGCATTTTTTCGGGTTGGGTTTTTAGATGAGAGGGGTATTTTTTCATTATATATATAACTTGCACGTATGCATTGTAATATATAATATGCAAGCATACAATGCATACGTGCTAATGTTCAGTAAAAGGCGACATTGCTGCAATACAGCCGATTTGGCACAGAACGACCAGGATACCTAATACTTGCCGCTCACATGCTACTGCTGAAAAGTAAAGGATATACATCAATCTGCATAATAAAGGGATGTTATTAAGAATGGGTAGTCACCTCATGGCATGATGGCTTGTTTGCCACTGTAGTATAAAAAATATTTTTACAAGGTGTACTGTAAACCTAAACCTACTCCTAAAATACTTCTATGCGTATTTTTATTAAATTGGGATTCCTCGTGTTTTTCTATAAAAATAGTTATTGATTATTACATTCAATAATGTAAAATATATTTTCATGGACGGAAACATAGAAAATAAATAGAAATAGTAAAAATAATGCAGCTATTACACGAGACAATAATTGTAAAAATAAAAGAATAAAAACGCCATGTAGAAAAAATACATATCACTTTCAGTAATAGGGTTTCCAGTCCAAGGTATATTAGATGTATTAAAAACTATTTATAGGGGTCAAATGGGTTACGCACAGACAAAGTCTTCATGGACATAAAAAGCAATAAGGTAAATTATCCCTTGGGAAATTTAGCTTGGTCTTCGCTTAATATGGAATTGTGTGTAGGGTGATTTTTCAAGGGGATCCTTGACATATCTTTGTATTTTGTTATCCTTTTAACGAAAATTAATTCTCAAAATTACATTACATACTTACATTTAATTTAATATATCTCTCATAAGTATATTAGTTTTAATGTAAATAAAAATAATATTTTATTCGTGTGAAATTGAATGAAAAATATATGAATTTAAAGAGTATACTTATAAAACAATATGCGGCATGAGGTTTAAATTTCAAATAGTAGAAGTAAAGTGTGGATATATCTGTGGACATATTACACTACGTTAGCCTAGCCTCGTGCTAAGTACCGTTAGGACTTGTGTTACAGGTGTGTGTGAATCTAAGCAGTAACTGGTCAAGGATAGCAAGCACTCTTTACGACGCTTACATCACTAATGTACATAATAAACCTAATTTTGTGAATAATTTTCATTGTTACAGGTAAAATTTGGTCCGGCGTCTGATCTAGCACTGTTTCTAATTATGGCCAGCATTACTTACGTAACAAGTTGCAGTCAGTTAGAACTTAGAAGAGTACACTGTACAGTAGTACACTGACTGTATGAATGGGTGATTTACTGCCCGTGCAAGATCCTGTTTGCAGACTTTTAGGGCAAATTAACGAATTAATTAGTGTTAATATTTAACATGTATTCGTTTTCCATTTCCCCCACATATGCCATTTGTAATTTTATATACCAAATGGCTAATCTATTTAGACTAAACGTTAAGAAAGTTTTATGATTTGAAAGTAAAAGTAATAAAATCATTAGAACTACTAAATGATACCACTATTTTTTTAATCATCAATCACAATTTCAGATTAATATATTTGATACAAAATATAACGCAGTCTCTTATACTCTCTTTCTCGTATTAAGGAAACCGCAATGAGGAAACGCCGCCCGCATGACAAGCTATATTTTAAACGGAACGACAACAAAGGAAACCGAGCAAGAGCGTCCAAATAGGACAAAATCCGTATTAACGTATTATCTAAGACCATAAATATATAGTATCAATCTCGGTAAACCCCGACTTCCACTTAACCATTTATCTGATCCACATAAAGCGCTGTAGAGCATCGCAGTGTTCCGCTGGAAACAATTATCTTGATCCGAAAATGAATCGTACATGACGATTTATGTTTGTCACAATATTGCATCTGGGTTTTGTTATCTATCTGTGCCATTTTCATCATAATCATTATTATCAATACCACCATTATCATTAATATTAGGTATTATTGCTGACGTTACAATGACAGCAATATTATTATTACAATATAACAAATAGTCATTTTTATTTATTAGGGTTACGTACAAAAATCTGCAAAATTGATTCAGCTTTTCTTAAAATTATAATCAATTATGAAGATTATATAAATAAATTAAACTATTCTTCTAAAGACAGACTCGTATATTTCAAAATAACTAGTTTTTTCAAGTAAAATCACATTATGGAATAACTTGATAATATAAATGGAAATGTATTTCTAGAGTATTGTATCGTCGGCTTACTGCAAGAACTCATTAACTGACATTTATAAAACTTTGAGAAATAAATTATATATTAAGAAAATTATAATATGGCGTTATTAATAAAACAGTTATGAAAAAAATTATTTCTCAAAGTAATGTAAATGTTAGTTGATGAGTTCTTGCAGTAGGTCGACCATAATATATTGTTATAATATGATACTATATACATATTTATTACACAATATTCTTTATATGATAGCACATATTTTATATTGCCTACTCTAATTTTTAAATTTACGACCTATATTGTATTGTATAGGTTTGGGCTTTTTTCTCATTAATTTAAATTAGAAATGTTTTCGTAACTCTGAATGTGTAACAATTCACTAGATACATTTATTTGTAACTAGCTTCCGCCCGCGACTCCGTCCGCGCGGATGTCGGTCTTTGCATTGATGGATTCATTTTTTTTCTACGTATTTTTCCAGGATAAAAAGTATCCCATTTTATGCCCAGGATAATAAGGTATAATTATACCAAGTTTCATCGAAATGGAACCGTTAATTTTCACGTGATGTCTGAACATACAGACAGACAGACAGACAGACAGACAGACAGACAAAAATTTTTTTAATCGCATATTTGGGTTTGGTATCGATCCAGTAACACCCCCTGCTATTTATTTTTTCAAAATTTTCAATGTACAGAATTGACCCCTCTAAAGATTTATTGGTATGTACCTATAGATGTGAGAGCCTGGTGATTATGTAAAACAGGATTTTCCTAGTACAGATCAAATCTTTCACAAAGGTTATAGAATCAATATATTAAGCACATAAAGTATTTATACATATTATGTACCTTAAAAAAACATTAATTCAATGAACAGTGTGTTATTTTTACGACATTAACATTTTTTTTAAGTATCTTTGTGTCTGACTATCATTATGTTTGCACTGAGTAATTTAAAAAATAGGTGAATCCATTTTTATGAACTCTCACAGAAATATAGGAGCGTTTATAGAGCAAGGCATAATATACATCTGACTTGTAAAAATCGGTAAATTCTAGCAAACAGGCCCGGTCATTCATATTTGTAATAGGGACGGAAAGCTAGTTGTAAATAAAAATCAATGTTCATTTACAAAGATTTCATTGAACATTTACGTGGAACCATTACAACCTTTTGTCCTTTGTGTGTTCTATTTAGCAATGTTATTTATTCGCGTTTCATGCCATTTAGCTAACATAGTAGATGGATCGGCCATTGCTGGATTTGCACGCGTTGTTTCATTGCGTAAATATTCTCTCGGCGCTTTTCCAATGGGATAACAGAGTGTAGTCTTTTTATTGTTACTTTGAAAAGGTTTGCTATTCTTTCATGTGTAGGTATTTAGAAAAAGAAATGGTAGAGCAGTAAATTATACAAGTGGATGACAAAGAGAATCAGTTATTACATGACTTAAACATTAAATAATAGATTGAGGACAGTCGGTTCTTGTCAATAAAAATAAATATCAATATTATGAGATGGATCACAGATAATTTTAGCAATTTTGTTCCGAATTATCTGGATGGAGTTTTTTTACTAATTATGTTTACGGGTAACTAGAATTTTTGCTCGTTTATATTAGAAGACGAGATTTGTATGAAACAAAAATTCTATGCAAAATAATGAATAACCATGTATTGTTTAGAGGAATAAATGTGTTATTACAATGACAAAAAATTGAAACACGAGACAAGTTTGGGAAGAATTTGTAATTAGTCATTAAGTATGTTTATGTGAAAGTAAAAAAAAAGAGTTTATACACATACATAATATAGCTATTTAAGTGAAACAAATACATCAAAAAACATCTATTAAAGCGCCATCAAAATGCTGAGCGCCTGAAGATAAATTTATGAATCTGGGTCAATTTTTATCACAATTTAGAATGTTTTTCTGTATATTTTAAGAAAAATAAAATTGTGTGATATCCACTGTAGCGGGATAGCGAAACTTTGACCTATACGTATATTTCAATATAAGCCAACAACAACAAAGTGGACCAGGGCCTTGTATCCAATAACATAACTTCGCATTTGTCATAAACAGAACGCCACTATTATTGAACGGGAGAAATCGCCAAATATTTTTACAAAATAAAAGTAAACAAATCGCCACGGCTTTGGTTGGCTTTGTTCCAAATGTACTATTCCGCGAGGCTCGACCCAATTCTCTATACTTTATTCCCAGCAAGCTTTGGCCAACGATCACGCGACATTTCCTATAGCACTTACAGAAAATCAAATCCACACACAAACTGTAACAATCGGTCGAAAAAAGACTTTCGATAAATCGACATTGGCTAATAGAATTTTCCGTTTCATTTCCCTCATTATTTACGAGTACCCTCCGTGTATGTTTTTACATAACGCAATCGCATAAAAACGGTCGTAACGAAGTGTTTGTTAATGTGAGTTTCACTTGAATATCAGCAATTTATTGAAAATATACGTGAAAACTTTTTAACGTGTACTCAACGAAATAAGAGTTTTTCGGCGTCGGCTATGTTCTTAATGATGGGATGAACCGATAAGGAAACTGGGTGAAAACAGGGACTACAAATGAATGAAGGAAATTGATAAATCCGTCTTTCTACAGCGATCAACGTTGTTTGTACAAAAGAGAAACTCTAATAAAAAAACTTGAACAGTTTTTTATCGATTCAAAGGAGACATTAAATTTACGAATAAAAGCTATAAGATGTGAGAGCCTTTTTAAAAATTCTATTTGATTTCCAAAGTTTATATTCTAAAAGCTCGCTTTGATTCGCATGAATGGCACCTAATATCCCTTTGACGATAGGTCTCTCTTTTAAAATGTTAAAATCTATACAGTCCCGAAGACTTTATTTTTTTCCACAACTCCGCTTGGGTGAAATCTATTCCCACAAAAAAGGTTTTCATACAAAAGTAGAAAGGCAAAATTACGAGGGAATGGTAAGTGGTAATTTTGCGAACCATGAAAAGAAAACGAATACGGAATCTTCTGATTCCCAGAAAAATTGTAGTTGCAATGTATGCGTTTACTGCGGCATGTGTTTTATGTGTCGTGATGTTGACAAATAGGGTATTCGCCGCCTTCACCCACTTTTACGGCTTCGTCTGAAAGTTATGATTCTGTTTGCGACTAACATCGCGTGGGAGTAGGTATTTTATGTAGAGAAATATATCATTCTTATTTGGTTTAATTCTTTGTTTACTGGTTATGTATAATTCAGTATATGTGCAAAGAATCTTATCCTAGATTATACATATCGCTAAGTATATCGTGGAAAAAATTTGAAACACTAATTTTGTGTGGCGATGCTTCGTATTGCGATATCTTGGAGACATGGTTTTTTGTTCGGAAAATTATGAAGTTTTTGCTGAATTATTTAGCCACATAACCTATGTACAGTTGTTTTTTTTATGGTGTAGGAAGGCAAACGACCAATCGGATTTTCATGACTACCGAAGTCAATGGGCTACCGTGTTTATTTTTAATTCGGGTATAATTTATGTACAACACTACCAACTGACGTAAACTACTAGCGACTGCAGTTGAGAGAGTTTAATTATAGAATTCGCTGATTATGTCAATTTAAAACAGTCCATATCTTAAGATAGGTACGTATAGTAAGAGGTAGTGCCACACTCCACGCTTACATGCAGCCGAATTTTGCCTGCACGACAGGGGAGTCACCTCTCGCTTACACTAGACTGGCGTACCGAGTTGTACTCACGCGTTTCGTGCGGTGTGTACGTAGCCGGTGAACCATGGAGGTGGGATGAGAAAGGGCCCTCCTTTGCGCATATTATGTATAGCCTCAATGCGGATGTCTATGGGCGTCGGTAGTCATGAACATTTCTCCGATTGCTCGTTTTCCCTCCTATAGCATAAAAAAAATTGCTACGACTAACAATCACTATAGAAAAAAGGATTTTCCTTACAGCTGATGATGATAATGATATCACTTTTCTATCTTTCTCAATACGAACAAAGGATGACAAAGCCCTGTCCTAGGATCTGAGAGTCACATAAAAATAATGCATATTTATTTAGAACATTATTTCTTTTTCCTTTTATTTTTATACACAAATACACAATATTATATTCCTTTAGTCACTTTCACAATAAATGATAAAAACGAAACAAAATTGTGAATTAGAACGCACTTACAGGAAACGTGATTTTTGGCATTTTCACATTGTATGTTGTAAAAGTGTAAATTGCGCCGCTGCTGAAAAGGCCCTTGTACACGAAAATCATTTCATCAAACCCTTTACAGTTTTCACCGAAATCCTACTTCAATGTAGTAGGGAACAAATTCCATTAGCCGTTTTTTAAAATGGGCCAAATGCGAATGCGTTCTCCCGTTTCAGTGCGAAGTAATAATGAGGCTGGAAACTTTTTAATCACTTAAGCTAAAAAAGCGTGTCTGGTACAAAATTAATTAGCCACTGTGGTTTTTACTTTTATATAGACTTTATTATTTAATAATCTTCTTTGTTTTATGTGATATTATAATATGATATTATCGTGAGTTTTTATATAAATTTTACATGTCAAGTGGTAGATGTGATTTTATACTATAATATTTTATAAACACATTTCTCTCGTAGCGACTTAGACTGATTTTAATTACATTTTACTGATGTCATTTACCTTCTATAGTATAAACTATATGTGATATGTTGTAGAACAGTTGTTCCACTGCGCGTTACGATAAAAATATTGTTTTATTTTTATTATATATATATTTTACTAAGTTTATCATATATGTACGTAGAGAATGCATCACACGAGCTAATGTAGCTACCAAAATGTAGTGGCGTACATCCGGACAAAGTCGGATACGAAAAGATAGTTTTTCTTTTTTTCTTATAACATACTAGACAACACCTACCACACCACACTACACCACACCACGCCACACACAACACAGGACAAACTAGACAAAGCCACGCGTCGCGATAAATATAAATATAAACATAAAAAAAAAATTAAAGCCCGATATTATATAGCTCACTGAAATAAATCCAATAAAACTCGGTTATTATTTTAATTACAATGCTAATAGCCAATTAGGTTAGCTAATCGGTGCACGGGACGCTAAGCACGACCTAATTCTCTTGAATCTTGAGCTGGAAAAATTTGGCGACACTTTACTTGCTTAGCGCGCCAAGATTTCAGTTTGTGGCTTCGGAGATAATAAAACGCATATGACTTAAGTTTTAAATAGAAGTGACACGTTTTTCTCAATATAATTAAATCTCTCGACAAACAACTCATTTTTTTGACAAACTCCGAATTTCCTCGTTATCCAATTGTGTTTTCCTTGTCTAAAATTTATTTTTAGCAAATTGAAAATTGTGACCATAGTGACCGGCGTAAAAAGGCAGCTATTCTGTCGCGTTGCGTGCTGCGTATGAGGGCAGCGCATCTGTATAGTCTCTATGCGGATGTCTATGGGCGTTGGTAGTCACGAAAATGTCTCCGACTGCTCGTTTGCCCCCCTGTGTCATAAAAAAACTGACATCCATTAACATCCGGACGATTAATTCAGACGCGTTGCTCACCTTCACTCCGAATCTCAATGGGACACCGGCTACTCGCAAGCAACTAGAAATCCCATAGCCCTCAATTTTAAAGCGGTATCATGTGACCCAATTCACATGATACCCATTAATTTGGCTACAATACGGCATGGCACGATCTGTTACTAAATAATATTAAAAAACTTAATCTGGAAACATTATTGCAGCGTTATTTATTCTTATAGGGTTTTACTAGTCTATTCATAGATCCCCCAACCCTACTACGTGACAAAATTACATTTCGAAGGGTCTATTTGATGTTTACATTGAACTCATACAGTCTATAAATAAATGATACCTTTAAGGGCTCCCGTATAGGATTTGTTAAACGATCCATCATTTTCACATTAATAGAAGCAAAGAACACAGTGTTGACAGTGATTGTTTATAATTATGATAAAAATACTTTTAATCAAAACAAGATTCTTAAAAGTGTCTTTATGAACTTAAAAGTAACATTTTACCACCGGAGTTCAGGCCTAACCCGTAAAACAAATTCAACGGAACTTTAGTTTAATGATAATTATTATGTAGGTACTTCTATATTTTGTCAACAAAATAATGTAGATAATCTTTTCTTTTCCATTAAACCTTTCAGAATTGTGTAGGAGTGCTGAAAAACGAAAGTTAAAGTTATACTTTATGTATTTACCTAATATATGATGTTTCCTCTAAAAACACACGGTTGTTTCGATTGAAATGACACAATTTCAACATAGAGTAGTACCGTTCATTTTATTTCAGTTTCAATGTTGGTTTCAGATCAATGGAAATAACCGATCGTAAAAACAAATTGTACTATGTATAGGCCAATAACGATTTTGCTTTGTAAGATGCATCTGGAAAACCGTTAGAGTAATTATTCGGTAAAGTAAATAGACAAATTAATGTTTAATAGCTATTACAGTAAGTATTGTTTCTCAAATCGATCGTTTAAATTACGTTCTGCAAAATAAAACGAAGAAATAAGATAGGTATAACGCGCGAATGCGCGAATGCGCGAATGCGAATAAAAGTATGATCCATATGAGATTATAAAGGAAAGCGAACAAAAGTTTGATCCATATTATATTAGAATTTAATGGAACGCCCTTAAAACAATTTAAATAATTGAAGAGATTGAAAACAAAACTAAACTACTTTCATATTTGCATGTATAAATATTTTATATAGGTATAAAGTTTATATTTTCTTTCATCTTATCTTAAATATTTATAGCGTGATCCATTTTTGTTCTAAGTAATTATGAGGCTATTAAACAGAATCAATTAAGATATCATTTGGACGAGCTATATTCGTAGATATCTCCACTAAAATAAATAGGAGAAAGTAAAAATTTAAGTAAATTGTATTCAACAAACAAATCACAACTGCATTGATGTCAAAATATTGGATAAGGTTGCATATTGTAATTGATTCCTCCCGATGTTGTTGACATTAGGACAAACTTGGACAAAAGTCACGTTCAAGGAACAACTTTTCCTTAGTAGATCAACGTCGATTTCATTATCCTCGAAGTCGTAAATAAATATGTCCATCTTAATCAATTATTTCAATTACGGTAACAAAACTTAGAGAAAACAGCCAATAGGAGGGTTTATTTGGATTGGACAGCGTTCAGAAATGGTAATATTATTATTATGTTATTAAAAAGACCTAAATCCTGCAGTGAACCGGTAAAACTAAGAATAGTCATCCATCACATAATTGCTAGCATAAATAATACTTGGTTTTTATGCCGTTCATGCATTACCACTAGAGTTACCTACATACAAAAAATAAGGCCCTATTTGTCTCATATCTGTACATTTCAAGCAAGTGAATATCTCTTTTATTGTGTGTATAAAATATCAGCACAAAATATATCACGTGTACGTTGCGCTCAGGTTCATTGAAAAGCTTTATGGAGATTGAATACTAAAACAGAGCAGGCGATATACAACAAAATCAGGTGTTACTAGCGTGATATTGCATTGCCGTGGGATACGTTCTGCCGTGCTGCAGACGTTCATCGAAAGAGGTCTTTGTCCAGTTGTGGATGATGATAATGAAAAAGACAAATAATGACATCTTGAGTAAGAGGTAGTACCATACTGCTTTCCATCCAAATTTGCCGTAACGACTGGGAAAGTAATTCTCGCTCACGTGATACCGAGTGAAGAGGCAGCTTTCGCTTTCAGCTATTTGTGGGTTTTCGGTGGCCCATTGGCGGCGAAAGGACATGTCTAT
>LUGF01039433.1:61664-73765 GCA_001625245.1 Calycopis cecrops
AGTCGATTCTTTGAGTTTGTTTCGCCGGTTCTTTACTGATCAGGGTTAGGGTGAAACCGGTATTATAGTATAGGCGTTGAAAAAGAGATTGCTAAAATTGTAATATGAATAAAATAATTTGAATTTAATACTTGATTACGTACTGCAATCTCAGCTATTACGAACGTTCTCACAAATTGTACTCAAAACGACATTGCAACCGTACCTTCACGGCGGTGTTACGATAAGGAGAGAGAATTACTTCTCCAGTGGGACTGGCCCCATGCATTATCGTGACTTTTATTTGACTGTACTATTTCTAATATAAAATTTGCTCCCTTTATTGAGCGAAATATCAAATTACAATTTTAAAATTTTGTCGGTCCTGTCCAATTATTCTCCTGAAACAATAACTGTACAAATTTCAGCTGATGTATTTCAGAATATCATGATGCAAATTGGGCAAGTTGCTAATATTTTTGAGTAACAAGAGTTACTTTGACATTCAATTTGATTATTATTTACATAATTACAAAATGATACTTGAAAATGTTGAATGCGTTGAATTGTTTTAATTGTTTTTATTAATTAAAAATATCTATTACCTATAGTCAGTATAAAAAACTGTATATTTAACAAAATTTCTGTACTAAATAACTCATTGCATATGTCTTTGTAGTATAAGGGGACAAAAGAACAGTCGGAGATTTTTGATGACTACTGGCACACAGGCATCCACATCATTTACTGTAGCTGACCTTCCCTCCTCCTCTCTGGACCGCCAGGTAGTCACAATGCCCATGAAACGCGATGTATTGGTCATTTTATGCCGGTATCTAAGCGAGAGGTACCTCCCCAGTCGTGCCGGTCCCATTCTGCTCCTACCCAACCCCTTTGCGAAAATAAGGAAAATTCACGGTAGCTTTTCTAAATTATACAATACATTCGACCATACAATATAGTTTTTTTGGACTATGCAGTTTATTGCGAATTACAACGCATCTGAGTAACCTCTATGCGGACGTTTATGGTCGTCAGTAGTCATGAAAATGGCTCCTATTGCTCGTTTGCTCCCTTATATTATAAAAAAATTGATTACTCTCAAAACAAATAAAATGAGCTCGTAGCGTCTGAAAACAGACTGTCTGGTACGGAACGGTTATTTTTATATAATTACATCTTGATTGTCTCAAGACAGAGTGGAACGAAATTGGCCTTTAATCTTAGTCAGAAGCGTACCGTCGTCCATCATCTTGACATCTACCAATAACATTTATTTTTTTATAAAAGATTCCCAGACGATGGAGATTATTAGATTTAAATACAGTAAGCTTTTTCTTCGCAGAGAAAATTTGAACGAATTCTCGCGTCGGAGGACAAAAGTAAATGATATCAAATGAATTTGAGCTGGTTTGAAGCTACCGTGAGTTACAATAATATACATACAATAACAAACATAATTAAGACCCGAGCAAGCCTGATTTAGCTGCAACACAGGACTAATGGGATATTATTTCCAGTTAATAACCAAATAAGTATAGCATATTATGGTCTCCGTGGTGCGTATCAGCTGTTCTTCATCTTTCTGCTATCTCTTTTTTGGCTGTACTTACAATCGCAAATATTAATTGAGATTTAAACTTAAAAGCGAATTAAGAACATAAACTCAGTTAAAAAAATCACATTAGAATAAAGGTATGTTGACTGGCAGGTTAAATTTTTACTTTGATCATTCATTTTTTAGCCAAGTACTAATGATTAGTTTCGATTTTATCGAAATTAATTATATAATTGAAAAAAAAAAATAACGGCCAAATGTTTAAAATGAAAATGTTTTTATATTTCGTAAATTTTCGATGTTCATGTAATAAATATCATGTATAGGTAATATTGTTTTTGAAGATGTTGCTATCGAGGGACAAGTATAATATTTTGTGTAAAAATTATGTTAAAATACTTTTTAGTAGTCACAGCAAAATCTTGGCGGCAATTTTTTTATTCCCAAGATATTTTCGAAAATCAGTCTAACGAAAAGGTACAAAAAAAACTACAGATAAAGTTGTAATAAAAAAATGCAGTCTACCTTTTAACACTAGATGAGCCTATAGAGCGATAGTAGTTAGTAGTAGTAGTAGATTATTGCACTATGCCTATGCAAAATTTCTATCGATTCGGTCCAGTAGTTCTCATAAAGTGGATATGTGTAAAAGATATTCAAATTTCGAATTATTTAAAAAAAATCATAATCTAAACCATAAGTTTTTGCTTAACTAAAGTTTTTAAATGATCAGTCATGATGTCCTCTAGCTGAACAAAAATTTTGGTCTTCTATAAATGGACCACTTGTATTAGACATAATTTCGCTAATAAAGCGAAAATCAAAAACAGTCTAGTTATATGAGAAAATAATGGCAATTTGCATACGATGTACTTTCCGAGTTTACCATACGTTAGATCATAGACAATGATAATGGCTGAGGATCGTTGCCTTAAAATTCTGGCAATATCAGCTACCACAACTACTGCCATAGCGATTGGCTCAATGTACAGACTTGCTTGCTCACTTGGATAATTTACATAATTATCCAAGTGAGCAAGCAAGTTACTACATTGACAGAACAACAGGACAGACCGAACACCTGTCTGGGTGTCTTGACATTTAAAAATAAGCTTTAGGTACAATTTTCATTAACTTCATATGTATTCTTCGAATTGCTGATGTTGATGTTAAAATATATATTTCACCAAAAGAATTAGAGGCCCAGAAACGTATGAAATATTTCATCATTTCCCATGTGACCGAGACATATCTTTCAAGTCGAGACTTTAATCTTCGTAAATATATTATGTTCATTCGCTTTCATCCATTAGATTACGAATAGTTATATTTTTATTAGTTCTGTTGCTAGGATGCTATTTAAAAACTAAACATCCTTGGTTTTTACTGATTACAGTTCTTAGGGTCTCTATGTTGGGATAACTTACCTAGTAGACACACTTTTCAAACGGAACGCGACGTAGTCGTTGCAATTCGTTCAAAAAGAAGCATACCGTCCGCTTTTCTTCTTTTAAGATATTTAATTTTAGTCTTATTTAGAACTCACAAACTACGAGAAACGACACAGTACAGCTAACACTTTTAGATTGTAACAAGTGACTACGAGGTACCTTTTCCGTTTTGCCAATCCATATAGACCACAATAATTCAGTAATTTTACACAAATTTCAGATCACTTCGTGCCAAACCGCACGTAACAGCCATCAATTTACGTTCTTGTTATGTATAAGTGAGGTTCACGACTAGTTGAATCCGCTGCAATGAAGATATTACATCCTACAAGTCCTACTAACCCTACTAATATTATAAATGCGAAAGTTTGTACGTTTGTTCGTTTGTTTGTTACTCCTACTGTTGAACCGATTTCCATGAAATTTGGCACACCCATAGCGGGTAACTTGGATTAACACAGGATATTCATCCCGAAAAAATGTTCCTATGGGATGCCATAGGATGATTTTCTATTTGACACGGGATGTAAATTTACACGGGAAACCGCGGGGCGCAGATAGTCTTACATAAAACAAAGCATAAAATGTAAAAGTCTCAGTAATATAAATCCTGTGAAACCATAAATTCAAAAAATATTGAAAACTTTTGAGAGGACATGCCGGCGCGGGCGGTTACGTGAACAATAAAAGTTTAATTCCCGACGGCACGCCGCCCACAGCAGCTGAAGTAATGTTACATTTGTTTAATAATTTCAGTAAGAAATAACTGACCCAACATCGCATTGTACAGATAGAGCCCGAACGTTTAAACATATTTTAATGTATTATAATATGTGACTTGCGTTATCAAGAGGAATCTTACGATACCGCATACATTAATATTCATCAATATATTCAGGCTGTACCAAAGAATATATTATGTGACCTAGACGATGGAAAATGCAATGAAAATGATAAATTATAAAAAATCATAAATATTCCACTAGTTTTTCTGAATGAGGGTTTATCGTTAAATACTTTTGTTTTGTTTCTTCAGACGGTCATAATTTTTTATTGATATACATGAATTTTATTTTGTGTGATAATGTATTGATGTTGCTTTTTATTTTCTTACAGAAAACAGTAAGTCTCAAAAGCGTCAACAAATAAATACGTTTTTTCTCGTGGCGTATTTTTTTCGTAGTAATTTTCGTGTATAAATTGTTTCTTTGAAAGTAGCGAAAACCTCGGAAAATAGACTTTATATTCTGAATATAAGATCAGACAATTTTTTATTAAAATGATTGAACTTAAAAAAAACAAGTCTAGAAGAGACTACAAACAGCACTAAAAGCTTAAAATAATGTTTTTTAAGTATTATTCAAGATAATAAAAAAGAAAATAATATTTTTGAAGGTGGTCACAATATAAACTTTTGAAGTAAAACTTGTATACACGCGCTTGATATGAGGAATAAGCTGGCGAGAGCGTTACAAAAAATCACACATCGGGCGAGGCCAATGGAAGTTGTCATTCAAATTCATAATTGAAATTCTACTTAAGTGAAACTTATTTGTATTTAAAAAATAAATATCATATGACATGTTATGTCATTGTAACTACGGTAATGAATTTGTGTATTAAATCAATAAGTTTTACTTCAGTCGTGTATTATAAAGCACACACTTTTTTCACTCTATGGCTCATTCGCGGTATTTGAAATAAGAAAATGAAATTTATAGTTGACGATGTTCCCTTAACTTTATCATGATTCATCAGCTCAGAGACATGAAATGATAACGAGTGTATATAATTAATATTTGAATAATTAAAAACCGGCCAAGTGCGAGTCGGACTCGCGCACGAAGGGTTCCGTACCATTATCTACGAAAACGGGAGCTTATATTTTGTATGGGAGCAAAAAAATCACGTTTATTGTATGGGGGCCCCCTTAAATTTTCATATTATTTAATTTTTTAGTATTTGTTGTTATAGCGGCAACAGAAATACACCATCTGTGAAAATTTCAACTGTCTAACTATCATAGTTCATGAGATACAGCCTGGTGACAGACGGACGGACGGACGGACGGACGGACGGACGGCCGGACGGACGGACGGACGGACGGACATCGGAGCCTTAGTATAGGGTCCTGTTTTTACCCTTCGGGTACGGAACCCTAAAAAGTATATGAATTCTAGTAGAATAGTGTAGTGACACTATTCTACTAGAATAAAATTTGAGGGTGGCCTTCGATTTTTCTGGGATTTCCACATCTTATCATCAGATCATGATTTGATGACATGATTTGATGACAAACTTTAAAATAAACCCTTTCGAACAAGAATATCATCAAAATTAGTTACTAAGAAGAAGGCATATAAAATTACAAATAAATTGGTAATCTATTTATTTTTGCTTAAAAGAACACAACAATTAAAGTCTTAAATATTCTTATCATTGTGCCTCTACCGGTCTCACGCTTACGGATTTTTTCAATAAAATGCAGTACTATTTTGAATATATCTTCGGCTTACCGCAAGAACTCATAACTAACATAATATACAAAACTTTGAGAAATCATTTCTTCATTAATAACATACATATTAAAATGAAAAAATATATTAAAGTGTTATTAATGAAACTAAAACTAACTAATTAATTAGTTATTGTTAAATAAATTTCTCAAAGTTTTGTAAATGTCTATAATGAGTTCTTGCAGTAAGCCGACTATATACAGCACATAATATATGTGACAAGTAGTAGTATTTAATAATACCCTTCATCGGAACTTATCGAAATCAATAAAATGACAACCAAATCCAAGCTCCCGGAAAACTTTCCGTATCCAAATATTATATTACTGTGACGACAGTAAATAAATTTAATTATACATTTAATTTAGTATTATAATATGAAGTTAATTAAATATTTGCACTCGTCTGATACAAATTCTTCGTAATTACAGTTTCAGACGTCGTTAACATTGAAATTCAATCAACGACTCCGGCTAATTACATTTGAGATGTGTTACGTGATGTATACTGGCAAGTAAATAGTATATTCGGTTACGAAGTTTATTAGTAATAGTAAATATACACTGCTATGTATATTGCCAACTAGAAATTTCGTATAATTGATCGTGCGTTTGTCATATTGAAATTATATGATAATATTAATTTTTTTCTAGATATTGATATAGGAATTTATAAAGAAGATCTCTGCATTGGTTGAAATCGGATAGGATTGGACAGTCGCTTTCTGTGTATGGTCTAGAGCAATTGTGAACATGTCGGCTGTAATTCTCCAAACAGCTTATAATTCAAAGTCAGCTAGGCACTCTACAAATTTTACTTGGATACTTCGAGTGTTATTCCATCGAACTTAACTGGACTCTTGAGAGTCTGTTCACTGAACGTGACTTTCCTGTTGTTCGGTTTTATTTTACGACGAACGCCATTTTTTTGGAATAAAAACTTCTTAAGCGGTATAAGGTGTGAAAAATATTATAAGTTGGCCTCAACATACTTATAAGTAGTACTGAAAACTGAGTACTGTAGTACTAAAAACGAATACTGCACTTTCCTATGCTACATAATATACTTGAACTGTTCTCTATATATCGAAAACAAAAATTTCGCCGTCACATGTAGTTTGCGAGGAATTTGGAATCAAACGTAGTGAAACGTTAACTTACGTCATAGTTAATTATGCGGATCTCCATAAACACCGTTTGTCATTAAAAACTTTTGACTGCCGGTTTGTCCCTTCATATTATAAAAAGTGAAATTGTGTCCGAAAGTGCTTGTTTAAATTAAAAATGTTACAGATTATAATTAAATGAGTACTGTATTTGATTAAGAAGAGCCTTTTAATTTTTACCGTCGTCATGAGAATTTTTACGTAATTGCTTTATATTTTATAAAAATCCAGACATACTCTTTGAGCCCGAACTTATTTCCAGAGACCGCAGCCTTCATCAATCAACGAGAACAAGACACGCCTCTTGCCAGAGTTTCGCATCTGGTATCCTACGGAGACCTTTATAATATTTTGTCGGACGAAACTTTTGATAGTTTACCCGTGTACGAGAAAATAATGGAAGTTTTTTTCTAATTGGTTCTATTTTTAGTCTCTTTTAGTGTGATTGGTTTACCTATGAAAAAAAACAGAAATAAATTATTTAAATATACCTATATAAACCTCAAAGGTGACTGGCATAGTGATCTATCAACGCACAGCCCAAACCACTGGACCGTTCGGGCTTAAATTTGGCATCCATTTAGATGTTATGCCGTAGGCTAAGAAAGGAATTTTAGAAATTCTTCAATTAAGGGGGTGAAAAAGATTGTTGAAGTTTTTATGGATTTCTTAGAAATTAAAGGCAAGTGAAACCGCGGGGCACAATATGTAGGTAGTTCTTATATTGTAGGTAATCAAAGTACTGGCCGAACATGTCTATACATTTTTCTATTATGATGGTATTCTGTTTATTTAGTTTAATGTAGAAGTCTGCCGATTAGAATAAATTTCATTCACATAAGAAAATAAATGAAATATTACCACATTCGTATATGCCTTCCAATCCATGGATATATAAACCCTAAAATAGTTACAGAATCTTTAATTACATATGAATACGTTATGAGATACGCCATTAAAATTCAATCTTCTCTTTATACACTAGAAACAAACAACAATTAATATCAAATTAACCACTTATGTAACTCAGAAACATTATAAATTCAATGTTGTCGGAATATCTTATTGTCTATGATATAAAAAATTTGGCATAATGTTGAATCTATAAATGTGGATTTGCTTACTCAGATCCATTCACATCTGTCCAATCAGATGATGTTAAGAAGTGTTTTAAGAGATCGCCATAATATATTCCCCATCATGGATGATCCCCATTAACATTATGAATGTTGTTTAACAATATGGTTCGCTCACTCTGTCAAATACACTCCCAAATAACGTGATGTGCTGTTTTTTCATATTTTTAACGTCTGTCGAGCAGTCACAAAGATTCACCCCTTTGTGACTAGTGTTAATACATAAACCCGTTAGTTGGACCTTGGAGTCTCACATAGTACAAGTCATGTGTCAATAATATGAAGTACACAATACAAACTGGAGGTGAAATACTGCAGCAACCGAACTTTGTATTTTTTAGGACTAAATATGTCCATGTCACGTAAGCAACAATAACCATAAAATATACTGACTACAAATCGTAATACGTTCAACGCTGATTTCAAGCGTACTGTAAATATATACAGTTCGCGTTATATTTGACATCAAATAGTATTGGTGAAAATCAACTGACTTCCACGCTCCGTAATCGATTTCCCTTCGACCCTGACGCAGCACTTACGTAAGTTCTCAATTCGAGGTTTATTGGGGATGACATAAATCCGAGACATATTTTATTCGGCCGTATCAATAGTCTATCAAGCTATTATCCATAATTTCTTTATCTTGTACAAAAAATCTAACGCGTCTTATATTATAAATGCAAAAGCGAGTGTGTTTGTTTGGTACGCTTCTACGCCTACTTCGTTGAACAGGTTGTAATAAAATTTGGTAATTCACTTGTAGGGACCACGGACTGACCAAGGCACGCTTATTCGATTGCTTCACTGGTACTAAGATGGATAATAATATCATAATATAGAAGTTATAATATATTGTGGTATAATATTGTAATACCTATTATCACACGAGAAATTCCAAATTATGAATTTTCACCTAGATTAATTTATATATTTTCATCGAGATTTTGCATCGTTAGGAGCAAATCCATATTATTTTATCTTGTTCTACTTTTTCCCGGGCCTCGTCTCATAATTGTGGGTAAGACGTATGGACAATCCATCACGCCAGCCAACATGCATGTGTGGAAGTAGGCTAGTTGTCGACCTGCGACTGGACTATTTGATTAATTATGAACAACTCCAGTGGAGCTTAGCAGCAAGCACCTCATTATATTCTTTATTCACGAGCATTCCAAAAATAGATGGTCTGTTTATAGAATTTTTCTCAACATTATTAATCAGTTTGCATTCTATCTACATTTCACAATTACGTCGACGAGCGAGCGTTCGTTTAAAGTTCACTTGAAACTGTTTTGTGTAATGGCCACGGAGTGTGGATCGTATTGACTTTGTTAGTGAGATAAGTGAATAGAATTGTTGAGAGTTTTCGACTGTGGATAGGAGCGGGCGTTAATTTTAATTTCGTGGACTAAATGCAGGGGCAACTATTATCCAGTTATTTTATCGTGGTACGTAGGTATAGATTATACGTCAACGCATAGTAGCCGCAATATAAAGGCCGGCTTCTAGAATGTGGTAAGCATTATGGTTTACAATGTTCGAACTGGAGCAAAAGAGCTGCATCCGAAGATCTTTACAGGTTGCCCATTGGATGCGCTGATTGAGCATTTTATGAAGGATTGATGTTTATTGATGATGATTTTTCTCCCAGTTACAAGACTATCTACTAACTGCTCATGTGTTGTTTCACTGACGAATCTATTCCCTTTATTTTTTTGAACATTAATTAATATACATTTAAGTAATTGTATTCTTCATCAAACCTGTAATGTAAACCAGAGAACTGGAGTTCGAACTTCTCTAATTGAGCATCCGGACTTTCTAGTTTCTACCCTAACAAGCCGCCCGAAACTTGAGAGACCAATATTTTCCACCGGTCTTGTGCGGGAGAGAATTACCCGCTTAGCTAGACATATAAATTAACTGAAACCAGCATGTATCATACGATAGTTGTATTTAAAATATTATATTACTCCTATAGATGAAATTTCATAATATTGTAAAGGTTGTGTAATAACATTTATTGTTAAAATTTTAATTATTATTATTATGTTACAAAAACAACTGAACGGATTTTGTCGCGGTTTATTCAATTATTTAACAAGCCCGCTATTTCAGAAGCAGCAACAATGATCACGGGATGGCTGGGATGTCAGATGTCCAGTAGTAACAAGTTATTAATAGTATCTGAAGATTTGTAAATGTTTACTGGTTTGTCAATAATTAAATGAACGAATGACGTACGAACGTAATGAGTGATTTTTTTTTATAGTATAGGAGGGCAAACAAGCAGCCGGAACCATTTTCATGACTACCGGCGCCCACAAACATCCGCTTTATAGAGGCTATACAGATGCGTTGCCCTCCTTTCTCCTCCCACCTCCATGGGCCACCGGCTACTTACACACCGCACGATCACTTTACGCCGGTCTCGTGTAAGCGAGAGATACCTCCCCGGTCGTGCCGGCCCAGTTCGACTGCATGCTTGCATGCAGTGTGGCACTACCTCTTACTAAAGTGGTATTTATTAAGTGATATTCGCGTAAACTTAAGACAATATTATTATGTTATTTAAGTAATACACTTAGATGGGAATAAGAATTATGCGTAAATTTCTCAAGGTAAAGGTTGGATCCTGGCAGTAGATATAATTACAGAGCTCGTTAACTTCACGCTACAACCATTTGGTGGTCTCAAATTAATTGGAGTTACCCAGTTGGGTCTGTCTTAAATATATTTAATACTAAATTTATACAATGAGGCTTAGACAATATAATGAAAATATTGGAAAGATAGTGTGAAAATGAGTTTTTTTTTAAAGTCTATTGAAATGTACTTTGCGGCGGTTGCACCGCAAAAAATATTGATTTTATGAAAAAAACTATTAAGACATAAATTGTAGGAATTTTTCTCTAGTATAATTTTGTACACAAATGTTTCTTTACTTTATTCAAAAACTGTTATTAATTTAGTCAAGATGGCGGCGCGAACGATAGAGATACGTGGTAGTATATGGTGAAATTCGAAAAGAGCATACCGAAATCCATAAAAGAAGCAATTTTCAAAATTCCCGGATGTTTTTTATAGCATAGGAGGCAAACGAGCAGTTAGGTCACCTGATGTAAAGTGAACACCAACACCCAACCAAATGAATTAAGGTAAACCCTTTTTTTTCAACCAAATGACTGGACTAATACGCATTTATTAATATTAATTCAACAGTACTTTATTAACATTCGCTCAGTCGACAGTTTTTCTTCGATAACAATTTTATTTTTATTATTTGTTGTATTATATTTTTTTAATTTAATGTTCATTTCTTTATTTTCCTGCACATCTACGACTGGAGCTCTTTAAATGAGACCGTAACACATTTTTATGTGCAACTTTGCCCACATGTCACACTTATTGTAGTATTTTTCGCAAATACCGTTTCTAAAAAATCTTGTCATCGTTGCTAAAGATATAAGATCTATCGTCCACCATTTCCGGGGCCATAAAAGACAAACATACAAACTTTGATTTTTACGTACCTATCTTATTAATATTATAAATGTGAAAGTTTGTCTGTCAAACAAACAAACAAACAAACAATGTTTGTTTGTTTGTTTGTTTGTTTGTTTGTTTGTTTGTTACTTCTTCACGTAAAAACTGCTGAACCGATTTTTATGAAATTTTGCACACACATAGAGGGTAACTTGGATTAACACATAGGACAGTTTTTATCCCGAAAAAATGTTCCTGTGGGATGCTATGAGATGATGACTTTAATGTATTTGTTTCTCCTTCACGCTCAAACTACTTAACAGATGTTCATGAAATTTGACATATGGTTAGAAGAGAACCTATATTAATATATGGGATATTTTTATCCCGAAAAAATGTTCCTGTGGGATGCTATGGGATGTTGACTTTAATTTATTTGTTACTCCCTCACGTTCAACTACTTATCAGATTTTCATGAAATTAGTCATATGGTTAGAAGGGAACCTGTAATAACATACCTATAGGATAGTTTTTATCCCGAAAAAAAATATTTTGGGTTTTGGGTCGTGATTTTTGACCTATTGGGTAGAAATTTTATATGGATATTTCGATGGTTACCTGTATGGTAAGAAATACAATTTGATCCGGCAGGTGGCGCTTCTGTCGGAATGTCAACTTCTAAACGGCTCAACCGATTGGGTTGAAATTTTATAAGGGTATTTCCATGGTTACCTGGATGGCAAAATACAATTGGATCCGGTAGGTGGCGCTTCTGTCGGAATGTCAACTTCTAAACGGCTCAACCGA
>LUGF01039433.1:91770-111019 GCA_001625245.1 Calycopis cecrops
ATTATAATATTACTACGCTACGCGATCGAAGTCGCAGGCACCAGCTAGTATTTTTATATACAAGCTGTTATTAAAATAACGTCTAGGATCGAAGTACATCAACACTTTAACAAGCAAAAAAGTGTTATCGTCGTCTAAAGTCCTTGTCAAGACAGATTAAACAAGCCTAAACTCGGTCCTAATATTTTATCGACGAGTTCACACGACTAACTTTTAGGTCTATTATTAGTCCTTGGATCTAATTACAGCCTGAATTCTTGTCAATTTCAGTTTCAGCTTTTCTTGGACATAATATAATACTTAATATGCATAAAATAATGTAATTATAGCAATAGGTACCTAATAAATTATAATTTGTAAATTTATATTTTAAATGTATCATCGACTTGGATGCTTTTTTCTGTTATTATGTTACATATTTGTGTTTAATAAATAAATAAATAAAATAATTTTGTTAATCAACATTACTTAATTCTTTTCAACTAATACTTATTTACAGATGACAGAGAAATGTATCATCTTGATGCCTCAAGTCGGTCTAATATAATATTCAGTAAAGAGCCGTAAGTCTAGTGATGAGAGCACTGTACCTTGTTTTACGCCAGGGAATGCGCTATGCACCAGTTCTCGGGGCACGTAGTGACCCAGAGGAGTGCGGGTCTCCCGGCCGAGTGACGGTTTACCCACTAAACCCCTGCGGCTCGTTCATCACGCCGTTATTGGGGGGCGCCATGGGATCGAGTGCTTTCTGCCACGAGGCCACCAATTATCATAATGTATCTTAAGCGTAACAGATTATTATGACAATCCAGCAAAAATCACATACATATACAACACACATATATTTTTTGATGCCATAACGAAATTATATTTCTTATTCTCAAACATAAACCTAAAGAATATTTGTAAAAGTTCCCGCTACCTTTTCTAGTTGAAATATGTCAAGGTTCTCATGTTTATTCGGTAAGCCCCAGATTTCACATCAATTCTGATATTCACGTTTCGTGAAAGCCTCCTATTTGCGAACTTAATAAATTTTAGCGAGAAATACGCTATTGAGATCTTGCAATGACTTGGAGAATCGAAGCGAAAATGAGACCTTTCATAAATTCCGGCCGTTACATGGAAATGAGAAAAAAGTCTGGTCAAAAGCGGCTGGAGATTATAACAAGCTCTGAATACATTCACATCGTACTATCCGTCGTATACAGCCTTTATATGAGGATTTGAAGAAAAACGTAAAAAATAACAAAGCTGGTATTTTCAGGTTTATGCCGTTTTTACAAATAGTTACTGAAAGATACCTTTTGTGTTTACTTACACTTTTATTTCAGTTTACACTCTTACAGATATAATATGACAATAATTACAGAGATTATTTTTTAAGAATATTCAGTTATCTATATTTCTTTTTTCAGAAGAACTGATAGAGATAAATAGCGTTCAAACTATATTTATTATTTGTATCGAGTTCCTTTCATAATGATCAAAAAATCTTATTATAATTGACAAAAGATTGAATGATAAAGCATTGAGAAATCACAGAAAATCAATAGAATACACTACTTAATCTATTTCATCTGTGAATACATAATATTTATAATGTGACATGTTATGTTAACATAATGATGAAGAAGACATAGGTCATAAATAGTATGTGGCTGCAGCGTCTGAAGAAGTACATCAAATGTTAGATATTTGCCTGGGGTTTCCGGGCATTCCGGGCATGCAGTAGAGCTTCTTCTATCGCTAAGAGGTAGTACCATGTTAAATTCACGTTTAGATTTTGTGGGGGATATGATTATATTATAAAACTAGCTTCCGCCCGCGGCTTCGCCCGCGAGGATTTCGGAATTCAAAAATGGTGTTGTTATTATTATACATAATCTAATATTATACTGAAATATATATTATATTAAATATATACGTTTTGTATGAAACAATAAATCGCTTTGAGAATCGAATTTGTCGCCGCACATTTTAGGCGCTTTAGATATTCCGTTTAAGTCAATCTTATCGTGATAATAACTTTTAATCTATTCGTCCAAATTACTTAGTGTAAAAGACAAAGTTTATCTACATTCAATACGTAAAGTGACAGATGTATCAATTTTCATACGAGTTCGATAAATATTCTAAAATGTGCATCGTTAAAAAATATCCAATTTAATTGAATGTTTGGTTCACTATTTTGGTCAGTGACTTACACATAAAAGATATATGCTGGTGCGGACTTTTATTTAGAACTATTTAAGATGAATAATCCTACAGTAATTATCTTTGTGTAACTCCAACGCAGGGCAGCGCACGCCAATATTGCTCTCAGGGGGCTGATTTTTTTCCGACTTAGTTGACAGTTATCGTTATATTATAACCAAATTATAAAAAATCCCTATAAATTTTAACTTGTTATGTTATTCTGATATGAAAGCTATATTACTGTAAAGTTTCATGAAAATCCGTTCTGTAGTTTTTGTGTGAAAGAGTAACAAACACACTCCGAACTTTCGCCTTTATAATATTAGTAGGATTCATAAAACTATAAGTTTTATGAAATTTACAATATAGTTTTAAAATATCTTTTTACAATATAGCTTATAAATAAATAAATAAAAGTATGATATAACGTGCACTGGAGTATGAATATTAAAACTGATTTGTTTTAGTTTTGTTTGTTTTTCTCTAATTTATGTTTTGTTGCTGTCTCTTATACATATATTGATAACATATTCCGATGACACAAATCGGTTATTTTCTAATAAAGAAAAGCTCCAGCCGTATTATCGGCCGTATTATCCGCAGGCGGATTATCCGCCGCATAAATATTTTTTTTTTTAAAAATATTTTATTAGTCAGCGATGATCTCAAGCTGCAGTTCTTTATAGTAATATGGGACAAACGAGGAATCAGAGCCTTTTCATGTCTGCGACGACTATTTTTTTTTGACGACCACAGAATCCGCTTAATTATTATGTAGATGCGTTGCCCCCCTTTCCTCCTCTCATCATACAGGCCCACACAAACATCATAACTACTTCGAGACGACGTCATATGTGCAAAAAGTAGAACCTTCGTAGTCGTACCGGCCCGAATTGGGTGAAATGCAGATAGGTTGTTGTTTGGATATAAAGTTGCTATCTTTTGTTTACTTTTGTATTTTTCTTCATCAGACTACAGATGCCCATAGACATCCGCATATTTGGGATATGCGTTGCCTTTTTGCCTTACGTCCCCCTATGCGCCACCGGAAACTGGAAAACACACAAAAGCGCGAGGGGTAACTCCCGAAAGTGCACGTTCAATTTTACTGAAATACCTATAAATAATACCTATATAGGTATGCGGTATTGCTGTAAAATTAGTGGAAACTACTTACTAAAAATGTTTTCCGTCAACGCGAACTACAAATTTTCTAGTTAAGCTATTAGCTTTATATCAGTGACGGGTAAGACATGAAAAACAAAACACTATTTCAACCCAAAACATCGTAAAACAAAAAAGGCTAATATTACTCGGTATTGATTACATTTTCATACGTTGTGTAACCCCGTGACGCAATTTCCCTGAATTATATTGGCAAAGGCGGGAATGCGTGGTCTTGTCAACGGCTCAGTCCCCGACAAAATAAAAATAAGCCCAAAATAAATGACGTACGCACACTGTTCACTCTTATCTAGTAGGAAAAAAGCTTTCACTCAAGATAATTCATCTTTCAGCAGTCTTTCATGCGCCATACATTGTTACTCACCACTTTGGGAAGATTTACTCACAATGAAAGTTATAAATTATGCGCGATTCATGTTACTTTTTTTAAAAATGTGCTGGGTTTTTTGTTGCTAGTTCTGTTATTAGTTTGTCGAACTTCGATAATATAAATTTACGGGTTTTATATTAGTGAGGGTTATATAAATGTATAAGATTGGCGCGGAACCGTCTTTTTGGCGTTCATTGATAGAGGCTTATGCATAACAGAGTATTAGTTACCGCTGGTAATATTTTTTTTTTATATTTTACACCCTCAATGTTTTGGTTACATTATAGCAGTGATGAATATTAAGTCTCCCACCATCACAATCTCATTCAAAGTATTTATTTATTAATGAATATTTGCACAACTTTTTCTTTTTTTAAAACTTCTTTTTCTTTTTTTAAAACTTCTTTTTCTTTTTAAAAATCGTAAATATGGTACAAAAGTACTACATATTCCATCATTTTTTAAATTGGTTCTAGTAGTCCTACTTCAGGAAAATGTGACGCAATATAGCAAAATTAACCAAGTATATATATTCAATAATTTACCAATGTTTTTTTTAAATCTCTACTATGCTTTTCTATCAAGATAATGTGAGTATATCCGTGGAAGTTCATATACTGTAAAAACTTTCTTGTAACCATGAGGATGAATTATTGTGTGTAATAACAATATAGAATCACAACAATGTAGAACAACTTACAAGATTCTCGTCAAAACAAATGTCATATTTTCTTTGATGTCCGTAATATTAGTTTTTGCGACAACGGGATTCCGCTAAATTCAATGACAAAACCAAGGTAAGCAACACGACCAAAAACACTTCAAAGGAACTCAAATGTGTTACTACTACAATGTCACGGTAACATCACTTAAGCGGATTCAAGAGCGGTCTATTTTCTCTATTTTGGCAGCGTTCTTACAGCGCCCTGGTAACGGTGGCCTAACCCTTTTTTATTTAGCATAGGTGCAAACAAGCAGTTGAGTCACTATATATATAAGCTCTTGTGCAACATTTAAGCTAAATTAACAAAACCCAATATGTTTACAACACCGCATTGTATATTTTGTTAAACTTTCAGTTATTTACTGCTAAGATACTTGATAGGCCTCATGCTTTGCAACAAAACTTAGCATATTATTATGTATTCGCATTTAGGCCCCTGACTATTTGTGAAAAAACTCGGTAGTAAAGTGGACCCGTCCAAGTCCTCACCGCGTCGGGTTGTAAAAAACAAAGAGTAGAATTCGTGTATATATCAAGTGGAAAATAAAAAGTTTGCGTTTCCTTTTAAATCTAATAAATAACTTCAAAATGTTGATAACGCCCGCTGAGACAATGAAGTTGGAAAACATCCACCTAGTATGTGGAAACTGGAAAACATCCAAAAGAGGCTTAGAGTTTGATCGCCAGCCACTTTACTTTAAAAGGAGCTCCCGTTCCAGTTTTTATTTGTTTTAAGTACTACTCTATTGAGTGCTATATACTTATGTACGTAGAACGGCATTTTGGCGACGAGGCCCATGTCGAATTGTGGATCTATACTCTTAAGCATCGGTATGTCAATATTCTACAATATTTTGATTTAAAATATGATGTTTTTTTTTTAATATGGTTACATTATGGCATAACCGATACTATATGACATTAAAGTTTATTCAATCTAATAAATTTGCGAACAGCTTATGCTGATACATAATCACAACTCCATCTACTATAATACTATTATAAACGAAAATATTTTTTGGTTTGTTTGTATCTAGGCTTCAAAACTACTGAACTAATTTGAACAATTCTTTCACTATCAGAAAGCTACGTTATCGATTAGTAACATAGGCTTTATTTTTAAATAACGATTGTACCATTTTTAATTTTGATGCCAAACGAAGTGGGAAGGAGTCGGCAAGTAGTATATAAATCGCTATCGCTTTATTATAGCGCAGTAGATCCATCAAAAGTAAAAACTATAAAGCGTTACAGATCACATACATAAACTTTCATCAATAAAGGAGTCGGTCCATTTCAGGTGTACTCTTGTACAGATAACAATAAATAAAGAAAAATACATAGAATTTAAAAAAAATACATTAAGTTCGTTGAACTCACGAAATAAAATGCAAAAGACGTATCCATGATTTAAACTATGCAAATGTTGGTCAAATTGTATTTCCTTTATGCCATTAACTGTACAAGAGTACACCCAGGGCTCATACAATTTTGGACCGTCTCCTTTTCAATCGAATAAAATTAAGTAAAATATTCAAATTGTTACAAATACGCGACGTTATCAAAAACTAACGCGTAGTTCGTATAAAGGGTTGTCTGGTACGCACGCTACTTTCAATTAAAATTACATGCATTCTCTTGAGAACTGATGTAAACGCAATTATAGTGAGACCTGCGAAAATAAAGAGACTAGACTTAAAAATTACCATAAATTTCGTAACAGCTGTGACGAACTGTAGAAAGAAATTGATCGCAATGTCTAATAATAAATGAGATGAAAAATAAATAGGTAAGATTTAATACGGGTTAATTTAATCAACTTTCTAATTTATAATTATAATTTATAATTATTTGAAACGACAGTCTAAGAAAAATATCCCTTATTTTACATTTATTATTTGACCTAAGATGAGGAACCTAGACATCGTGCTGACTTATAATTTAGTAGTGGTAGTACATGGCACTTATTGTGTGTTATCTTACCGTCTGGATCGACAGTATAAACTAAATATACGTTCCAACATGTCACACAATAGGTTTGATTATTTATGTAAATAAGTCTGCTATAGCTTAATTTACGACATGTTTAATTATAATACAATTAAAAAGGAAAAAGGAATCATCAAGACTAGTAAATTTTGTTCGTGATTGAATCTAATTTATTTACTTTTATTCCAAGCTAAGAAATATCTTTGATTAAGAGCTTTAGCCTCAGTAAAAAAGTATTTGAAGCTTTCAAATGAGACATTTTAATCCCCACTTCGGAATTCGGGGTGGAGTAAATGTTTCGAAAACTAGTTCAAGCGTACGTACGAAAAACCGACCAAGCGAGTCACTTTGATGGACAATAAATATAGGTTCTGTCCCCGATTTTTTTCAACACTACTTCAAAGACTATTTTATCAATCTTGTAGTGAGTGAAGAAACTTTTACTGTGCCTAATAAAAACTACATGAAAACGTAATGTTTTCCTATTTTCCATGAGATGGCTGTGATTTTAAGTGTCAATTATAATAACAGTTTTAAAGCAACCCAAACATCAGAATTAGTGGCATAATGTAGTTAAAATTAAGCATTCTTTTTGATTTCTTGATTTTTATTGCTAAAATTTGCTCGTGCGTTAAATGTGCCTTAAAAAGTCTCAGTCAAAATTGTCCTATATAAAACTTTTAATGAACACTATATTTTACGCCATTATTAAAATTTTCCAGCCTAGTTTCTAAATAACAGAAAAATATATGCAATTCAAAATTTTTAAGCCAGAGAATGTAGGTCGGATAAAAATACTTCTTGGCTTATGAAAAAATTCAACGAGAACGTAGTTTGAGATGTAACTATTGTGTTATTCATGATCAGTATCAGCTTACTATAAACTAACATTATACACTGTGACTGTGGATATACTACATGTTCTTAAGATCTTGTCATGATCTCTGTGTCATGACCTATAGCTTTGATCAATATATTATCTAGATCATCACTGGTTATGCCACCATCTAGTATGAAATTGTTAGTTTGGTTTGTGCAATAAAGAAAAACGGAAAACAGATTCCTTTTAGAAGATTCGAAAGAAATATACGATTACATAATATGCCCCATAAGATGCTGTACTCTTTTATATGGTAATGGTGGAAATAAAAAGTTTTATTTCAACTCCGTGTTGTACTGAGTTCGTAAAATTCAACATAAAAGGAAATACGCAGCTCTTCACAGCCAATCGATTTTTTTCTTGGAAAAAAAATATTAAGGCGCATTATTATTATTTTTCGGATAAGACCAACGAGTATATTATGGTATGTTACTACGACAAGGTGGAGATCCATCGAGGGGGGAGATTTGCAGTCCCATGTGCGGCCTTTGAGAAAAAACCGGCCAAGGGCGAGTCCGACTCGCACACCGAGGGTTCCGTAATGCATGGTTTTTATTTTTTATTTTTTTTTATTTTTTTTTCATTGTTTATTTGGGAAACATACAATGTTTACAGCACTTAAAGCAAAAAGAAAATATACGATACACGGACATCAATTAAGTTTCCACTGAATACTAACACATACTTAATCCTAACAAAATATTTGTTGCGAAGAACAATTAATTTACATTTAACAAACATTATAATTAAATAGTGATTTTAGCGATTTCATGTTTAAATTTTACAAATTTTAAGTTAAATATATGAAGTTGATTATAGTTTTTATTAAATGTACTGCAAGTTCGGATTAGAAAGATATTCCTAATATATCAACATTTGCATCTAGGAATATAAAATATAATAGATTTTCTTGAGCATAATCTCGGACAGTTGTAATATATATTGGAGCACAAAAATGTAGAATCAACTAGGTTGTTAACAATCATATACAAGAAAACTTGATCTCTTTGGAGGCGACGACTATATAAGGATGGCAAGGTAATTTCAGAGAAACCTATTTTGTTATTTATTCTTTTTCAAATCTATTAAGCATACACTCAATGAAATTACTATACGTAATCTATTGTGAATTCGACACAGTTGAGGCGTATTCTAAGATTGAACGTACAAGAGAATTAAATAGTAAAATCAACGTTGTGCAAAACTTAAATTCTTTGCTATTTCTTAAAATGAAACCCAGCATGCGGTGTGCTTTTGATACGATATAGTCAATGTGCGCTCCAAAAGTAAGCTTACTATCCAAATTTACGCCCAAATCTTTCACCAAGGAGACTTTACTTATAGATATTTGATTTAAAAGATAACTTTGAGTAATGGGGTTGATTTTTCTTGTAAAAGTAATAGAGCAACACTTATTTACATTGATCTGCAATTTGTTTATTTTGCAATACTGACAAAGTCTCTGTAGGACACTCTGGAGCATTTCACTATCAATGTTTGTCTTAAAAGGTCTAAATACTTTTAAGTCATCTGCATATAAAAGAAATTTACTATTAATAAAGCAAGATGAAATATCATTAATATAAATGTTAAAGAGCAGCTGCCTTAAATGGGAACCTTGAGGCACTCCAGAGGTCACAGGAACAAAAGTAGAGGCGAACCCCTTAACGGAAACTGCTTGGCTACGTTCTCTTAGGTATGATTCCAGCCACCGCAGAAGATCTCCATGAATACCAAAGGCTCCAAGTTTGTTGATCAGATTTTTTTTGGGGAATCTTATCAAAGGCCTTGGAAAAGTCAGTATACACTGCATCAACCTGGCCTCCACCATCCATGTGCATTAAAACCTGATAAACAAACTCACACAGGTTAGTTTCAGTAGACCTACCACTCACAAATCCATGTTGCTGCTCTATTATAAAAGGTCTAACTATTGGATAAATTTGGTCAAATACAATTTTTTTCAAATAATTTAGCTAGTACGTTAAGTTTAGAAATGGGTCTATAATTTTTTACGTCATGTTTATCACCAATCTTATATATAGGTGTAACGTAAGACTTTTTCCATTCTAACGGCACAATACCAACTTTAATAGACAATTTATATAATATTGATAATGGCAGAGCTAAACTTTTATGACAATACTTTATAAATATTGGATGAACTCCATCTGGACAACATCCTTTATTAATATCCAAATGCTTTAGATACCTTGTAATTAGTTGTTCGTCAATTTCAATTGAACCTATAGAAACAGAACAGCAATATGTTTCAGATGTTTGACTTGAATCGTCTAGAAGCTCAAATGAGGACTGGAAATATTGGTTGAACAGATCACATATTTTCAATCCATTATGAGCATTGCTATGGTCGTAAAACATTGTATCTGGCAAGACCGAAACGCCTCTTTTAGTGTCAATAAATTTCCAGAAATTTTTTACATGTCTCTTTATACTATTTTCAGCTCGTAAAATATAATTATTATAACAGGCATCCTGAACACATTTCTGACGGTCCCTCAAAAGGCTAAATGTATTGTGATCCGCAATTCTCTCATATGTTTTCCATTTTTTATGGTATTTTAATTTTTCATTAACTATTTTTAAAATTTAAATATAAAAATCTACAAAATCCACCTTGGTTTTGATGCCGACTATTTGCTGTTCTCTTGACTGGAACGAACATGGAAATAACATTTTGCAATACCTCATAGAATCTATTTAAACAGCTATTTATATCCAAGTTGTGAAAGAGATCAGCAAGCCACTGATTTATTTTTTCATAGTGGGCAGAATTAAATAAGTAAATTAATCTCGATTGGCTGCGCATAAAATGAATATTATTTAATAATTGTAAATCAATCGTCAGTGAGGGGTGATGATTATCCTCAGGTATCAGGGGGTCTAGACATTTACTAACTTTACAAGGTTCTCCGCTTATAACGAGGTCAAGTTGCCTATTATTCACGTTAGGTTCATAATTATGCTGAATAAATCTGGTAGTGTTGAGAAAATTGTACAACAGTCTTGTTAGATAGTCATTACTGTCTGGATAAAAATTACCGTCACTACCAACCTCATGATTTGCCCACTGAGCTGAAGACACGTTAAAATCTCCGACTATGACGAATTTGTCAGAAATGCTGTCCAAATAAGGATTTGATATATCGTCCAGATATATATCCAGACATTTAGATTTCAGTCTGCCGTGTGGAATATAGGAACAATATAAGTGCAGCTAATTGCAGATATCCTTCTCGTTTAAACTAATTACGACCTCTATGACCTCTGCCGCAGATTCGGGGAAGCTTATCGGTCTCCAAGCGAAAATTGAAAACTCTCGCTTAATACCAGTTAGTACGCCACCACCCATAGAGTCACCCCTGAATCTATATTTACGGTCGCAACGATATACATTATAACGATAATCAAATAATGCGCTGTCATATATTCCAGGAAGAAGCTATGTTTCGGTCAGACAAATTACATCATTTTCACTGGACATTAAGTTACGGAAAAAGTTATTAGTTTTGGTTCTCAATCCACGAACATTTTGATAATATATAGAAATATTAGTAGTCGCCATCAAAAACAGGTGTATAACTTAATACATATAAATGAAATTTATAACAATTAATTAGCATATTATAACAAAGGTTAAGCTCAATTTCTAAGTCCGAAATTAGCCTTAAAATTAATCATGACAGCTTTATAATATACAATAATAGCTTGAAATACATACTATTCTTTAACAGACATATTATATGTATTAGTGAGATTGCAGTAACAACATAATCTAAATATTGACAAATGTATGGTTTTATATAATGGGTGATTAACAAAACACATAAAAACATAGTGTAAGACAATAATTATTAGGAAGCAACAAAAAATAACAAACGATTTCCTGATCAATACATTAAATTCTAGCAGTCTTGAAATATTGGTTTTACAGAGTCTATAGATCATTGCCCCTACTTTAATTTGTTTAAATCAACATTATTAGAAATATGTACCACAGGAGAAGCATCAGAACGACGCATCATAATTGAGCAGTTCTTAATCCAAACATACCTACTTAAAATTAAGCTTCTTAGCCTCGGCCTTAGCGATCTGTAATAACTGTTTATTTCTTTTGGTTAAGTGTTCATTGAAATATAATTCTGATTATTATTATAACTTTACGCCTGCCGTTTAAGTTGACTTAAATACGATAAGCGGTTACTCACACACATTTAGAAGGCGTTACCTACTATTACAGTTATAAGTTGATAATGATTTTTCCAATGATCTACATATAATTTACGACTTTTCAGATGTATTCTTAAATATGTGCTACAAGTTCTTACTTCTTGCCAAATTTCACAACTCCAGGTCAACGGGAAGTACCCGATAATTTTTTGGTTTTTGACAAAGTACGTTTACATACAAAATTTGTGCATAATTGGCTATAACTTTTTATTGCGTTAACTTAGAAGTGTGATTTTTTCAAGGCATCAAGACAACAGACCTCCATATTTGACAAAAATTTCAGGTTAGTCCCTTCACGCGTTTTAGAGAAAAAGGTCTTGACAGACGTACAGACAGACGGACAACAATGAGATCCTATAAGGGTTCCGTTTTTTCTCTTTGAGATACGGAACCCTAAAAATTGTCTCTTTCTCTGTTTTATTATATTTTATACGTACTATCAATTTAATAATGGCGTAACCAAGTCTTAAAAAATAGATAGACATCCAAACTTTGCAAATCTATTATCTGAAGGTATGACTCAATCACAAAAGAAAATCATTCTGTCAATATTCTAATATTAAATGAGTGTTTCTCCGAAGTATATAGAAACGGCAAAAGAATAAAATACTATGGATTTCTAAGACGACATTTAAGTGTCCCTTTTATGAAGTTTCGAGAATAGCCCGCGTCGGGGAAAATTGAAAGAAATCCTAGTTTAAGACTTACTTAATAGCTGTCTCCGCCAGATGTCACTTTTTATACGTTTGTTGAACCCTCGGGAAATTCAAGGAAATCAACCGCAAGACTGATTTCAATTCCTATTCAAATTAGATAAACTATTGTAACACAAGATCAGACAAAAGTCGTATTTTTACTTCGTTCAAACATTTCTAATGCACTGGAGGGAAACGACGATAGTTAAACTGATCAACTTTGTTCTCAGGGCCTTTAATATATATCCATACCTACTTATTGTCCTTATCGGACATTGGAATAAACTCATCGGGACAGCACTATTCGGTAAACATTCTTTCCATCAACATTCATTAGAACTAGTGTGAAAAGAGGGTGGCACTTTTCTGCCATCTGCAAAGAGCCTTACGAGCCTTGTCGAGCTATATCTATATTTTATAATATACTTCAATGTTTCTAAAAAAATATTATTTAGAAATATTGAAAAAAGATTTCAATAATTTTTAGGTAAGAGGTAACGTCAATGATTAATTATTTAATAAATGATACATATCCTACAAAATATATCATTTATTCGGAATAATGATGGATCCTACGTCGTAATTTTAAAATAATAAAATAATGACGTAAGAATAATTATAGAAGAGACTAAAATTACTCACCCAGTACACTCGACACACTCAGTAGAGCCGGGAGCCACATCACTGCTAATTTCTCACATCACATCATATAGCACATCACTTTTACATCACTGTTTAGTTTTGACGCTTTATGTTCCAGGATCTGAAATAATAAAAAAAAAACTGGTTAAGACAATGTATTAAAATTTAAATTTGTTAAAATTAGATATTACAAAATCATATAAACAATTTTCAAATATTTTTGAGTCCGTTGTGTGTTTTAGTTTGTTTTAGATTTTGAAATTAAAATATGTAAACAAAAAAATAGAAATTAAAATAAAGTAATAATACGTAACTTAATGGTTCAAAATAATTATACATATTTTGATATATTTGTCTGATCATAAAATATTTCTGCCAAACATAATGACTGACACAACTAGAACATAGCACCTGAACATACCACGTGAAATGACACAACAAACTATATCTTTACGTGACGATGTCATTAAGAAATGACGATTTTCGGAAATATATATTCCTTGCCGTAGCCGTTCCTTATTGCCTTGTGGTCTAGTGATAAGCGTTTCGCATTCAACCACAGACGTGAGGTCTGGCGACGAATCCCGGGTTGGACCAAAAATTGTTACTGGGTTTTTCAATTTCTAAGAACAGTCCGGAGTCAGGAAGTTGGGTATGTTACATCCCCGTGCCTCGGAGAGCACGTTAAGCCGTCGGTCATGTCGGACTGTCGTCCCATCGGAATATGAGAATGAGGGAATAGAGAGTGCACTTGTGCACTATAGGTAATATGTCCAGCGTAGACGTATATACTATATATAGACGGCCGCCGTAGCCGAAGTCGGCTAGGACGACATTATTATTTTAATTACATAAAACCTATAAACAATACCTAAATACATATAAAAAGCCTAGACATATTAGTTTCAGTGTACTATTAAGTAGAAACCCGATAGATACACTAGCTGTTTCTCGGTAAATTTAACAAAGTGCTGAGGCGTATCTTAAGTGGTCCGACGAAGCATATTTTCTTTAATATATTTAGCATTCAAGTAGTCTACAGGGAGCGTGGCTAACATTAATTACTCTTAAGTTATAGTATGGAGTAAATCATCGTCTTTTTTTAATTTAATTTTTTAACCTTTTTACCTTCCATACTAAGTACTTTATAGATATTTTACATAAAGCTTTCGTATATTTACGTGAAATGTGAATGTTGCTCATGATTATGATTCTATTAACTGATTCTATCTTGTTTGATATCAATATCCCCTTGTAGAATGTGACAGATCCTCCGCAGTTGAAAGCCTTGGCGTAGGTTCTGTCATTATTACCGTTATAAGAATCGTAATCATATTTTACATAAGGTAAAATTTATTATAATACAAAATATTCATTTTCATCCATTACCACTAGACATAAAGATGTTGGCATCTTTGAGATATGCAATTTACAGAAACAATACAGTATTTTATGAAGTCCGAAAGAAGGATAAGTAGTTGAATCCAAGTCGCGGTGCAGGCGACACGATTCAGGCGCCTTAGGTGTTACTAAGAAATTCACCCAATATAGCTGCAATGCAACAATGACACTGTTTTTTACCGAAATACTCTGTACTAAGGGTTTTTTTATTGTATAGAGGGCTAATGAGCAATCGGAGCCATAATCATATCTACCGACGCCCATAGACATCTGCATAGAGGCTATACAGATGCTCCTTTCTCCACCCACCTCCCTAGGCTACCGGCTACTTACACACCGCACAAAACGCGACAGCACAGTGGGAGGTGCCGGTCATGCAGTGTGCCAGTACCTCTTGTTTTTTTTGTCTCACCTCTTTAGGGAAGACTCTACTAATTAAAGGGGTCAATTCTCTTAACATATCTTTTATACTATTCTTCATCGGGTCAGCAAGTGTACCTCACATATTTCATAAAGATCTAAGTGCCTACAGCAATTAAGGTTAAAGCTCTTACGAGGCAACCCTGGCGTCAAATGTGCTGTGATCATTGGATCTTTGTTTGTGTTTAAAATTTTAGGTCAACTATTCAGTTCAAGCTAAAGTCAAGCAAATTTGTGACACAATATTTACTAAGCAAATTTCAGGTTCACTTGACCTAAAATTAGTTGACAAACTAAAGCGATACGAGCATTTCAGCCGCGACGACATACTGACGCGCTATTTAAATATAACTCTTCTATAACTTTAAGTTTTGAACATATATTAGACTTGCTTTTACCCGAGACTGTGTACTTGGAGTATTAAAGTATATATTATGTGGTTCCAAGCGGTGCATTTAAATTAAACTGGCATCAGTTCAAAGCTATATTTTCAGCAATGTGAAGATTGCACCAATTTCAGACAGTAGATTAGTTTTAGGAAGGTTAAGTTAGGAAGAGTATATTACTTGCTAGACTCAAGTCTATCTAGTAAGAGGTATTGCCACGCTGCATGTATGTAGCCGAACTAGGCCAGCCGACCGGGGTGTTACTTTCGTTTACACGAGACCGCTGTAAAGTGTCAGCTGTGCTGTCGCGTTTCGTGCGGTAAGCCGGTAAAGCGGAGCCATTTTCGTGACTACCGGCGCCAATAAACATACGCATAGACGTTATACGTACGCGTTGCCCTCCTTCCTCCTCCAAGGGCCACCGCAAAAAACACGGCAGCACAGCTGTGACTTTGTGCAGGTATTGTGTAATCAGAAGGTTCCGTACTCTCCAGTCTTTCTAGCCAATTCTGTGGCATTATTTTTTACTAAGTCTATTCTACGACTGTATTAAATCACATATCTAATTCGCTAGTTTATTATAGGAAGTTCAATTGGTCTGAAGTAGAACACCAATAGACCCATATTATTATGCAAATAATTTTGAAAATATTCAAATCATAGACGTACAAAGAATGGAACCTCATTCCGTGCATAGATATTGAAAATATCGGCAGTAGCGATGGTTTGTACTTGCATTAGGTTGGCGGCGCGCCAGGGGAATTACCGCCTCCGCCTCTGGCGCTACGTTCGATTTGCAACACACCGGAAGAGTCAATGGGTGTTACTAAGTTGCAGCAGCGAACGCGAGAATGCACGATTTTTCGTTGTTAGTAAAACTGGAGCGAGAGTGAGAGAGAGAGAGGAGAGAGGAGAGAAAATATATTTTAAGGCAAGAGAAGTAAGCAAGGTAACTTCACGCGTGTATATGCAGCCGAATTGAGCCGGCGAGGCTGGGCAGGTACCTCACGCTTATGCTATACTGGCGTAAAGTGACAGCTGTTTTGTCGCGTTTCGTGCGGTGTGTAAGTAGCCGGTGAGGAGGAGGGGGGAGAAGGAAGGAAGGCAACGCATCTGTAGAACTTCTATGTATATGTTTATAGGAGTCGGTAGTCATGAAAATGACTCCGACTGCAGTTCGTTTCCCCCAACTATAAAAAATAAAGCATCCGGAACCTCTGGATTTGACGGAGGTTACGGAAGAGTCTGCTTATATCCCCTGGTGGACCGTATCACGACCATACAAGTGAGTGGTCACCATTTTAGAATTGGTTACACTGTTGTCCATTTTCCCGACTGTGTAATATGCCTTAGAATAAACTGTAACTTATATATCTAACAGTGTAATTGTCCTGAATAAATGATTCTTATTCTTAATAATGATGCGGGTGTCTGTGTTTACTATTAATCAAGTATTTAATTTTAATAAGTAATACTATTTTCGTATGAAGGTGGGAGGAGAAAGGAGGGCAGCACATCTGTATAGCCTCTATGCGGATGTCTATGGACGTGTGAGTAGCCGGTGACCCATGGAGGGGGAAGAAGGAAGAAGGTAACGTATCTGTAGAACCTCTACGCATATGTTTATAGGAGTCTGTAGTCATGAAAATGGCTCAGACTGCTCGTTTGCCCCATTATACTGAAAAAAAAGAGACTCTATCATTTCGCTTACCCCCTAATAATACAAGTTAATAATTAGCTACATCTGTTCGTAATTTATTAATACAATCCTTATACAGGTTGATATTCTTATTGAGAATTTGTCGTCGTTTTTATTAATACGGGAACACGGTGTAATAAATGGTAAATAACAATCTACGTTCATAAGCTGTATCGGGGCACACGTGCGACACCAATATTAGAAAAAATACCGCCTTGTATAGCGGCCGTATACCTACCCACAACCAACCCACTGGTAAATAGAGGGCGGGGGCCACATAGTAACGTTTCTAGGTAGATAATGATATAGCGACACGTACTTATATGGATTCTTGTACCTTTGTCATTTAATATGATGAGTCTAAAGTACGATCATGATAAAGTCATTTCAGTGTCTCAGACTACTATCAAAACTAGCTCCTACTTTTTACATATTATCTTATATTCATACCGACAATGCTATAACTATTATTACTATAACATAATTACCGAAACTAGGCGAATAATTCATTTATGGTACGCTAGCAAATAAAAACTAAAATTAGAAAGCATTTTCACTCAATAAATTTAAATATTTTTTATACTTTTAATCTAGTCGCAACGAAGTTAATGCTGGCTGTACAAATAGCAAATTCGGCTCGGTATCGGTTATGGAACCAGCTGTCACAGTCGGTATTTCCGAACCTATACACCTGGGGTTCTTCAAGAAAAGGGCTTAGTCTTATTTAAAACGCCGGCAACGCGCCTGCAAAGCCTCGAGTTTTGCCGATGTCTATGGGGGCGGTAGTCATCTATCATCTGCTCGTTAGCCCCTTATCCTATAAAAAAATTTAAATACCAACTTAATATTGTTATGAATAATGATATACGTATCACAGGGTAATAAGACTACCTACACTACACATCATGACAGCAGTAAGACATGTTGCTCCTAGCAACTGTCACTATTCAGCATCAAAATCAAAATCAAAATCAAAATCAAAATATTTTTATTCAAAATAGAATTTAAAAAATTGTTTTTTGAACGTCAAAAATTTTTTTCATCTACCACTGCACCGGTTCAACCCTAGCCCTGTCCTGAGAAGAACCGGCGAAACAAACTCAGCATAATTATATAATGCGACAATTTTCTCACTGTATCACTGTTTTATAATTCTCTTAGAATAACATTTTCTGGTAATACTGGTACTGTGAGCCACAAATTAATAATAAACATCCACCGGTCCTTTTGACCGCCATTCTTCACGCCGCAATGGTTTTTTGCCGCCAAACCCGATTCCACAAAATCCAGTTGGTTCACACAATACGCCTAAGCTTACGTTGATATAAAAAGTAAACAAAATTTATGATAATGCTTTGGCTCATAAATATATGATACATTTCTGTAACACGTACAAAATTTATTTGGAAGGGATAAGCGAACATATTAATATTAAAAATGCGACACATTTTGTGTATGTATGTTATTTTTTCAAATACAATTTACTAAACAGATTTGAATGAAGTATGGCATCATACAAATCTGTTAATCAGGATAAATATAAGAATGTTATTCTGATAATAGTAATGTATAATTGGAATAAAGTTTACCGCGGGACATTGCCAGGTCAAAATTAAATAGGATTTCTAAATTTGTAATATAACTAACAAATTTTATGGCTATGACTTCTAAGCATTTCTTAATTCAAAATTATATTGATCTATATTAATATTGTAAAGAGGAAAGATTAATTTTTTTTTTGTATTGATTTGAATAGTGTTTGATGCTCGAGTTAACGAGTTTTAAACAATTTAGAGTCTAGTTATTATATAATATTATATTAAATATGGTAAATACAAGTTCTATGAAATAGGAAGAAAAATTGCTTATTATTTTTATTACAAAGTTTTTGGCAAAAACATAGAAGACATGAAAGGAACCACGAGCTCTCATTTCGCTATCTCATACACTTAGGTCGGCTAAGGGTAGGTAGTATGTAGTTGACCTTTTTAAAAGACACCTTTGATCAGTTCTGGAAAGGTAAGATACTACATAAGTTCCTACCAAGGTATAACTATTTGTAGTTTGGTATAAGTTAGAGCGCGGTGTGCAGGTCCGCCTCGTATTTCAGAAAATTTGTTTCCATGCCATGTGGTTTTGAGCGAGTATGGCACCATAACCTTCCTATTTAGTTTATACATTCTCATATTATATTTTTAATACTTTTCTTGATAATTTTCCACGCACTCTGATTGAAGTATATCGTTACTAAATGAATATACAAACTAAATCAGAATACAATCTAGTAAAGGTTTATTATGTATATCAAAAACTATATTATAATATGGGACATCGCTTGTTCTACATACCTACTGGTAATTCTGCACACAGTTACTTTTTTCCTTATAACCCTTTATCCGAGCTAGTTG
>LUGF01039433.1:111305-128899 GCA_001625245.1 Calycopis cecrops
TAAATTTATTACTACATTTTACTTTACTTTATTCGCCCGTCGTTTCACTATATTATAATATGGGACATCGCTTGTTCTACATACTGGTAATTCTGCACACAGTTACTTTTTTCCTTATAACCCTTTATCCGAGCTAGTTGGCTGAGAAGGGTCGAGTTACGCATAATTTTTGTATATTATAATAAAAGAAGTTTAGATGGATTACATGAAGATATTTTCATTTGAAAGATAACCCGAGATACGTAGTTGGTCCGAAACTGCTTTCAATACCGCAAATATTTTTAGACATAACTGATATTACATTTTTATTATATAAGTTACATGTGTATTAAGAATCCCAAAAGATTATTGTTACAAGTCACTGACATTTTTTACTATTAGCCTTTATTAGTATTTTTGTATTGTCATTCTTTTTTACCTATATAAGCGTTGTATATCGTTATCTATGTAATATTTAGTTTACCAAACTGCGGCGTGTGTTTGGGTTGCGCTTAAAATCGGAGCTGTAAGCCTTTGATGCTTACGACCTAAATGCCAAGTCAAACATCCTTCAGAGGAGCGTTCTACACAAATAATTATGTTGCTTTGACTACCATAGCATATATTTTTTGTGCAACCTGTAATTTTATGTGTTCCTTTTATTTTATCAATTTATATACTGCCATTCTTGATCTTGACTTTCTTAATGAACACCAAGACAGCATATAGATCAATAACATGAATGATCATATAACCATTTTTTAAAAATTGTTCAAGCCGCTTTGGAGGAGGTCGAACACAAACACGAGATTTATAAAATAAATATCAAATAAAAATAATCATCTACATTGCTTTAACAAATTTAACCTTGCTTCTCAAGATTATACTTGAAGAGTAACATGACAGATGAATACATAATTATTGGGGCGTCTAGTCGTAAAATAAAGTAGTAAAACTGTATAAAATTATTTATAATAAATAAATAAGAATGGAAATATTTGTATTGACAAAGAAAATATGATACAGGTAAAACATATATATAAATATTATATCAATACAGTAAAAAGATAAATAAGGTGTAAATATATTATAATTCATACAGAATAATAATTATAATATAATAAGAAAATATTTTTGTTACAATATAGAGAGAAATATTAAAAAATACTAATTAAAATAAAAGGAGACAGTTAAAATTTGTATAGAGTGTAAAACTGGTCTTGAATAATAATGAAACAATAAAATATATGAGACATTTTTGATCGCTGAAAGCCATGAATTTATCCTAATTTTAGCATTATTTAATTTTCCACGGTAAGTAACACAACCAACGTCGTATTCAAACGTTTTCTGTCAAATATAGCTAGGTCGTTGATTGACTGGACTGAAATTTAAAAAAGCGAACAATAAACCATCTTTCGATAAAGCAGATGTAATTAAAATGTAACAAACTATGTCAACTATTTGTAAATACATGTAGTTAATTAAATAATTTATTTTCATTTTTAATTTACTTATACCAAATAACTATACTACGCTCCGAATACTATAATGGAATGAAATAAACGTATAACCAGGGCCGTAGCTACCGCCGTACGGGGGCCCCCGTATAATTAATGCGGCTGATGCGTGCCTGCGTAAATTTCTAGAAAGAGGTAGTGCCATACCGCATGTTTGCATGCAGCCGAATTGGGCCGGCACGACCGTAAACCGTAAAGTGACAGCTGTGCTGTCGCGTTTCGAGGTGGGAGGAGAAAGGAGGGCAGCGCGTCCGTAAAGACATCCGCATAGACGCTCTATGCGGATGTCTATGGGCGTCGGTAGTCATTAAAAGGGCTCCGACTGCTCGTTTGCCCCTCTATGCCATAAAAAAAGCGAAAATTAATAAAAACTTCCCAAAGGGTCCCCAAGTCAATTTTTATAAGGGGCCTCGCCCGCGAACGCTACGCCACAGTATATAATACTAGTCGTTGGTATTATTTTAGTTATAGATTAATAAATATATACTTTTCACTCTAAACTAAGTATTATTGTTATTATGTAGGTAAGTCATTAAGGAGATGCAAACTAGCTATCAAGGAGGTCTCGCTATATTTAACTTCCCGGATCCGCCGCTGGGGATGTTCCTGTATCGCTTACGTTCCCAGGTAATAATAATATTAAAGCTTTAATATAAAATTAGGTCTTTATAATACACTCAGCTAGTTTTTAATTACAAGTATTTGATGTAGTACAATCTTTATAATATCAATATTATCTTAACACTAAAAGAAAGAGAATTCAAAATCTATTTCGTTTAAACTTATGTCGCCAAAAGTGATTCGAAATTATTTAAATACAGTTTGAAAATCGATAAATTTTCATACTTAGGTAAATTTAACTTTACCATAATAATGACTTTAGCAATTATGACATACAACGACTGCCGGGGTTGTAGTTTAGTATTTAATAATACGAACGACACAATCTAACTTCTGTTACATGTGTATGACAAACTAGCAATAATTAGGCGTTTTATTTATGTATTTTACAATCCCGTTTCAGGAGTTTTACAGCAACCATGGTCACGAGTGGGCTTAAATAAACCGTTAAAATAGTTTTATTACAATTTGTAACCGACACGTAAACTTAAGGACCACAGCACACACGAGACATAGACGCCGCGATCCGCGATTTAGTCGTTTTTAGAAGCTGAATGCGGCGACTAGACGCGAAGACGGGTACCTCAAGATGCCAGACGCGTCGATTTAGTCGCTAGTGTATGACAATTAACCTCTAAATGCAGTCGCGAGATCGCGATACAATCGCACGACTGTCGCACGATTCCAGTGCGACCGATCACGAAAAGTCGCTTCGCGATGCAGTCGCCGGTCGCTTCGTCTAAAAGTCTTGTGTGTTGTTGCCCTAAAAATCATAAATTTGACGTTTATTTAATATTTTCGAAGCCTACAAAATTTATATCGCGAAGTGACAATAAGCTGTAATTGTATTATCATTTAATATTCCATTTCATCTTCAAATAATCAAAATCTCATGGATCCAATAGACAATACCTTTAAATTTTGCCTCCGCTATTAAATTGCCTACCGTAATAAATATAGAAAGCTTAAATTATATTTACACAGTAAAAGCCTATTAACTCTATAAAGGACCTACAAAAGCCTTCATAGAATCGAATGAGCCCACCTCGAAATATTTATTTGAATGTAAATTGCATTTTTAAGCTATTAAGTTCATATTTAAATAGTATAGGGCTACTGATTCAAATAATTCTATCCATTATAATTCTCAATGAGCACATGTATCAAGCCAAGAGAGAGAGAGAGAAGAAAGAACAGTGATTGCATATTATGTTAGAAAAATAGGTCACTCTGTAACCTGTTTTTTAATAATATTATTTCGTGAATAATACAATAAACAGTAAATGTGTAGGTACACGAATGTGCAATAATTGGTAGACCACTAATCCGTTCCCCGTTGTATTCAACACGAGGTGTAAATCACAAAATATCGTTTATAAGCCTTAAAAGTATGCGTCATGCAACCCCGCGTCACACCGGCTTATAGCGACCTTTAAAAAATTCAAAGTATGCAATAAAACAATACAATTGAGAGGAAAATATTTTCAATTCTTTGATTTAAAAAAAACTATTAAAAAATGTATATTTTAATTAAATATTTGGTTTTTGAATATAATATTATAATTCTTACAAATGAAATCTAACAATTTTTTTTGTAAAACGTTTTATATTTTTGTACTATTTTTTTTTATGGCATAGAGAGGTAAACGAGCAGTCGGAGTCATGATTACCGATGCCCTTAGACATCCGCTTAGAGGCTAGAACAGGTTGTTACGCCGGTCTCATGTAAGCGAGAGGTGCAAGCATGTTGTGTAGCACTACCTCTTACTGAAACTTTACTAGCTTCAGCCTGCGGCTTTCTTCGCGTTGCCTACAAAGGTTGGTGTTACAAAGTTTCATCGGTTGAGTAGTTTTGGTGTGAAAGCGTATCAAACAAACATTGATTCACATTTGTAATATTAGTAATAATATAATGTAATATAATATGATGAAAAATAAATAGTGAACATGATAGGTCTCTTCAAACGTTTTGACGTCTGACTGTCTTGGGGTTTAAAGAGGCCTTTGTGGATGTGTCACCACTGGATGGATAAGGGATGCGATGATGAAGATAAACATAACTTCGGATAATATTTCATCATCCACGAGTATTTGTTCAGCCATAGTATGCCACTGCTTCCTATGTTTCTTATTTTCCTGTGTAATAGCAGCTAAGAAATACATATCATAAATATCTATGCTTCAGCTACAGGCTATAATAGAAACTAATATAAAGTTTTTCCGTTTGTAAGCCTCGATTTTATTTATACTCAAACGGTTACGGAGCACGCAATAAGGACCAAACCGATATAAATTTGCAAGGAGATTTAAAAGTAAACTTATTTCACCAAGACGTTTTGCGAGGCGCCAATAAAAAGCCTGAATAGTGCTATTGAGCTTGGAGCTTAGAGGCAATAAATATTCTTGGAAGCTCGCAATTCTTTTGATCAACAGTGTCGCTTTTTGAGCTTATTTTTTCACCTGTGCAATTACGATGATAAATTTCCCACGCAATTCATTGAAAGCTTTAAGAATAATTTAATGAGTAAGTAGGTTCTTAATAAAAAAAATATCTCTTTATTTTTTTCTCGTTTATTTCAATTAATTTTTACTTCTGATGGATTTTATTGAAAACTTTTATAGAATTTCTGTATAGAATTTTTCTACAGGAAAGATGTCAATATTTTTTTTTTATTTCATTAAATAAAAGTAGAAATGTTCTTAATGGTATTCAATAAGAATAAAGTCTATTCTGAAGAGAGTAATATAATTAAATATAATATAATACGTAAAGATCGTGATTTATGGCATTGGGTTCTCTCTGCCTACTTCGTGAGGGATCTGGTGTGAAGATAGTATATTGCACTGAAGATGATATTCTAAAGGTATAGACAATCTATACACACAAAGGCGACGGTTTGTACAATAGCATATGAAAACATGATGAAAGTTTATGTACAAAATTCAAAATTCAATTTTAGAAAATTTAAAGCCGGGAGAATTTATGCTCAAGCGTCGAAACAGCTGAGAGTGATTTGAAATAGCTCGGTGACAGATGTATTTCATAGTGACACTGATATATATATGAACGTTAAACTTCGGTGAACAGGCTTCATTTTGAACGCAGCTCCAAAATATAGTGACGCAATGATTGATTAAATCGTTTTTACTGTTTAGATTAATGCCTATAATTATATTAGATGTTTGTTTGTTATCCTAACGTTGTCCTAAGTTAAATTATTCAGAAATCACTTAAACCCAGGATCCAAGAGAACACATACTTCTGATGGTTGGACAACACAAAGGTACGGATATGAAACGTCTGCTGCTGAACTGACCATTTCATTACAAACACATATAAGTACATAGTTGCCATTGTACAATCCTAATGTTAAAGAGCCATTTTAATAATAGAATTTGGCAATTTGAATACCGCACTTGGTTCACGTCTATCCACATAATATATAAGTAGGTACTCAGTCTATGTATTTAGGGGACATTTTATGTATATAAAAGTTATCCAATTTTTTTTATATCTTTATATTTTGTCCCACAAAACGTGATAGGGCATAAAAGACTAACAAACAAATAATAGTATTTATTTTTTTGTGTAAAACCAACACGATTGGCTGGAAGAGATCTCTTGAGAGATGAGCTCACCTGTCTAATTCTCTTATATTAGATTAAGTCATTTGTAATAATTTTTATGTACATAAAGAATAAATAAATAAAAAAATTAGAGGTGCGCCGAATATTCATTTGGTATTCGGTGTATTCGGCATCTTTTTCACTATTCGGTATTCGGCCGAATATTCGGTTTTGGCGCCGAATATATTCAGTTCAGGGTATTTGATTTTTTTTGCCCACAGGGTGTAGAGTTTAAACATAAAACATCCTCGCTTATTATAGGCCAAAAAAATTCCAAAAAGAATGTGTTGAATACACTTAAATCAATATTTATTTCTAACCTTAATGCAATATTTAAAATTTTAAAAGAACAACTTTATAGGGGAACTTGACAATATGTAATATTCACTTTAATAGAGTTATGTAGAAACACTCTAAAAATGAGTTAAAAAAATAAAAGATTATCGAAAATAAACGTAGGTACATATTCTAATTAATTCATGGTAAATTATGGTGCAAAAACATCAAGTTTCGGCCCCCTCCGGTAAGTCTGTTGCGTATTTCACTCAGAAACACTGGCAAAATTAGTTCAATGTGCATATAGACTTATGCTTTGCCCACGGGCCACGAGCTCGCTCACCATCTAGCCAGCAGCTACACCTGGCGAACATGTTAGAACCTGTTTACGCCTCAAAACTATGTAATGGTAAACCGAATAGTTCGGCCGAATATTCGGTTCGATAAAATTTAAACCGAATAGTATTCGGTATTCGGTTATTCGGTGAAACCACTATTTGGCGTATCTCTAAAAAAATAGTATAAAAAGATACAATTATTGTAATGATAATGATATTGTTGGAGTCAAATAATGAACATGAAAGAATGCTTTCATACTAAGCAACAATAATACATTTTCCCCAAGGAACTGTGCTAAACCTCATTGGATCAACGGGCCATAATGCTTCGGTATCTGGAACCTTAAAATTTTGCATAGAGATTTCTTTCGGATTTCAGTCGACAGCTACGGGATTTGGCGAATTCTCTCCGCATTCGAGATAAAATTTTCAAAGAAAGATGCAAAATACGCGCCATTTGATTCAGCATTTTTTCGTTCCACTTTATCGGGTTTGCGTTATTGCACAGTTGCAACAAACTGTGCTTTTTTATGGCATAGAGGGGCAAACGAGTAGTCCGAGTCATTTTCTTAACTACCTACGACGTCTGTCGTATCGCATAGTGTCCGCATAGTGGCTAAACAGATACGTTGCTCTCCTTTCTCCTCCCACCTCCATGGGCCACCGGCTGTTTACACACCGCACGAAGCGCGACAGTACAGCTGTCACTTTACGTAGGTCTCTGCACAACTAGTTGGTCCGTTTAGTTGATCAAAGTGGAAAGACTGCTAGCGTCGATATGATTGAAATTAATTACAATTAAAAAATTGCAATCGTAGACAGGAATTTTTCTCTGTCTACGGTTGTAATACTTATTACTTTTTAACATAATTTTATTTGATTATTTGGCAACATTTATAATTTTACTCGTAACTCGTAATGTATTTTGACGATTTCTGAAGTGAAAACTTTTTAAGCGAAATTATATTGTTAGTTCCGATCAGCTACATATTATATGCTATGTACACTCGTAATAGTTGAGCTACACCATTTTGCTTCGTGCTGCTGCTACTATGAACAGGTCATTCTTACTAGATAGGCTCAAATTTTCAGTATTACCGGTAGTATATGACTGTCTGTATTTTTTTTTTGACCTGACTAGTTTTAAATGTCATTGTCATTAAAGAGGTTTATTGACAATATGGCACGACTCCAAATGTATAGTGTGTACCACTTCGGTTCACTCACAAGGTCTTCGTCAAGTATTATGTACTGGACTACTCAAAGTCGATAAGAGGAAGTCTGAGTAGGTATTAAATAGTGATGATCATCGAATGGCTGTAATGTGTCGTCTATGGTAAAATTATTATTCTGACAAGTGTCCTTCAGCTTGTGTTTCCTATGGCCCAGCGATGGGGAAGAGGGACCGCGATACACGTCCGATTGACGATTATGCGAAATATCCATGGGCGTAATTTTCTAAAGGCTACGAACGCTCGTTTTACGATAATAGAAGCGACAATAATTACTTCAACCGCAGTACTCATTAAACTTTTATTTTTATTAACAAAATTAGTTCACTTTTAATCATTGAAGATAGCAACTTTAGAATATTACCAGTACCTATATGATATTTATATTTGTCATCTAGGAAAGCTGATCGGCTTAACAATTGAATTAAATGGTGATAATAGATTTTGAAGGTACATTTAATATAGCAAATTTTAGAACTTTCTCTTTCAATTATACCCTCCCTTCATAATTTCCTATAAATTCGTAACCTATTAAATATAATTGGTACTTATTGAGAAATTAAATTATAATAGATAAGACAACGATGTTCCTTCACTTTTGAAGTTACGCCCAAGGGCCTACTACTAGCTTAACGATTAGCATAATTAAGTGATAACCAAGATCCGTGCCATTAATTTCCTACCGAAATGCTGCAGACTCGCGTTGGGACACGAGTCAATGACCGGACGTCGCTAATTTAGTTGATTAATTAGGAATTGTTTTAAGCTTTCACGATTTGTATTCATATTTGTATACTGTAAACGGGAGAGTCTACACGTGACCACGGCCGTTGCATTGCGGCCGAAACGTCGAGCGTCGAGGTAAATACTTCGATTTTATAAAAACGCGATTAAGTCCCGTTTACAGTATACAAATATAATTAGGAATTAATAATGAATCTTCAATTTGAATATAGTACAAAAGACTTTTAAAAAAATGAGTAATCAGTATCTTTTATTGATTACTGATGTCCATTAACATCTTCAACTGAAGCGTTGTCTTCTTTCACATCGGTATTTTCGAACCGACGCGACCTGGGGCTCTTCAAGAAAAGAGCTTAAAAGGCAGGCAACGCGTCCTGAATTTTGCGGTAGTAATCTACCACCTGCTCGTTATCCTACAAAAAGAACCCACACCCCATCTCAGTGGGGTACGGTGTAAGTAGCCGGTGGTCCTTCATTGCGGTATAATGTGAGTGGTGGGTACTTCGCCGGTCGTGCTGGCTCGATTTGGGTGCAACACAGCACGGCTCTAATTCTTACTATTATAATATTCCGTTAGTTTTCTTTATCGTAATGAAAATAAATGAGTCGGATCACTTGGTCTTGCCCCACCCATGGCCATGTAATGGGATAGAGGAGTTTGTATTAAAAAATCTCAATAAACATAAAAAGCACCAATAATTCAAGGGATACCAAATTTTTGCAGTAGTAGCTTGCTACGTACCATAGCATTTGATCGCGGTGTCGCTAACTACTAAAAGTACAATGATACGGCGACTCCGTCGTAAATACAGAAATTATACTTAACGTTCAAATAATCAAACTGAATTTTGACAGTATAAGTGTAAATTATTACACGTATCTTTTCAACAACCGGCTATGAAATCGCTAAGTGTTCCTTTTCAGAAGAAGCATATCGGGTGCCTCGACTAGTCTTCCTGACGCTGTAGAGTGAAGCACAATTTGGGAACATCTAGGATGATAAATAGGTAACTTGCAACCAAGTTATATAGGCAAGAAGCTTTTCCTAGGTCATGCCAGTCAGATTATGAACATTGCAGAAATACCATTGCCTCAAGTTTAAATATTTTGATACATTAAAGCATGTTATTATTGGATGTAAGCCCATTAGTCAACCTGCGCCTTGGGTTTTAGGTTTGTGTCATTATTTTTAAACTTATTTGTCAAAAATAAGGACATGGAAGACCCATGTTAAACAAAGTTAATATTTGTTGAACGGTGAAAAAGGTTAAAAAGCGATTTAATTGAGTAAACGAATGAGTGTGACGATAAAAAAACAGAACGGACTTGTAAATACTGTAACGTTTTATTTGTAAAAACGGTTCTACTTTAATGGTAGTCAGTGTAGACAGGAAAAAATTTGCTCTCCAGAAAAGTGTTTGTGCAATCAAAGCGGATTGTGTCGGAAATCTGTGCTCAGCTGATTTCAGCAACATAGGTAGCGAGAAAACATTTCGCTTCTGTGAAATCCTATTACAGGTTTTTAAAGTTTGTCACGATGCAATACTTATAAAACCGTGGACTGGCTTTGTTTATTTATAATCCTTAAAAAGATTGAACACAGATTTATTTACTTTTGCTAACTCGAACAAAAATATTTCTGTTATTTGAAAATGAAATCACATTTTTGCTGAAAAGATAAAATACAACATAGCAATGTAGTTTGAAGTAAAAACATAACACTTAAAGTAAATATTCGCTTTTATTTTTAGTATTGCTAATCGTTGTTAAGTGTTAAGTGTATTTAAAACTGCAATTAAAATGGTAAACTTTGCGTTCGTTATTTTAACAGCACTTAGTATAGGCGTAATGCAGGCGCTGGCTCGCTGTACCGGCGTAGTCGACGTGTAATTGTGTTACTGGCCCTGCTCAGTAAATATTTTACTACAGTAAAATGTAAATTAATGTTGACACTTCGTCCTACCACGAGTGCTTCGTCTAATTGACTTTTAGTACCTATTTATACTAATAGTGTTCTTTTATTTATAAGATGACATCGTTAATTACAATTATGTGTACCTAATATTACGGTCATAGTACAAAAATAAAATTTTTCAACAAACATTCCCATTCTTTAGGCTTCAAAAAACAATTTAAATAAAATAAAGCCTATATTACTCCCCAATAATATAGATAGGTACAAAATAAACCTCTTTATAATATTAGTGTAGATAGTTGCCTATAATTTTGAGTTATTATCATTAGATTAGACTAATATTACCCGTCTCAAAATTCAATTTGCATAAACCAAAGACTGGAAACTAATATACACAAAGTAGAAATAAGCTGCATGATTTAAATATTTCTAAAATATTTACGCTTATCCACATGCTAACTATTACTTTATTTGGATTCTATATTTATTCTATAACAAACGCTTGTTCTAAAAAGCCAAGCTGCAAATACCTGAACTCTACTAATATCTTAATTTAATTATTTTTTTCACGCGTCGGTTTAGAAAAACCGACGCAACGCGCCATAACTGGGTACTTTAAACAAGCATTTCTTGTATATATATTTCTATATACCTAAAGTGAATCTCAGAAACGGCTCCAACGATTTTTATAAAATTTAGAACGCGGGGGCGATAAATCGATCTAGCTAGGTTTTTTTAGAAAATGTTTTTATCGCTGTTTTCAAGCAATAAAAAAACTGCTACAATATCATTAGAATACGTCGGTAAATTTTTAAAACAGTCACCTTTTTTCATTTTGTATTTTTGTCCTTTTTTATTCATCTTTTATAGTAGTAATTCGTATGCAAATAAATACCGTGCAAACCTCATCCAGATATTATAAATTAAACTCAACGCTATTAAAACTATTAAAATTTAAGACCGTTTTAAATCATTTTCACTTAAATAATTTGCAAGCTACGAAATTATGCATATCTGAACGTTTTAGTTGTTATTTAATATTTGGTTATTAATCAAATTCAAAGGAGTGTTTGAGTTTTATTTATCTACGAAACAGTCACATTTTCTTAATGTTGAGTATTATTATACTATTACTAATAAATACTACTAATAAATTAATTGTATTTTAAAATTAAAAAATATACCAATATAAGCCACTATGCCTGGCGTTTTTTAAAAAAATCATGTGATGATTCTGAGTGTGTGAGTGAGACTTCCGAGTTGTGCGGCTATCAGGTGACTCAAATTCTCGTTTCAGCTTAGTAATTATAACACATGCAATCATAATGACTGCCGAAAAAAGTAAAAATTTTAAAATTTTCTTAAAATAGTATACGAAGTACACGAAAGTGGCGCTTCACTAATTAGTAAACTCCACTTTCCTTTGCTAAGTTTCACACGCGTATGACAAGTTAGCAACCGTTAAACAGTTTCAGTTTTGAAAACATAAGAATGAAAAACGTTTTATGAGAACTAGATATTTCAATTTCAAAATGTGTAATTAACGAAAAGAGTAGTATAGTAAGAGTACTACAATGTAGTTGAGGAAGAATTTCCAACATATATGAAAAAGAATTTTCGATTTGCCAAAACAAGAACTTCCCATTTATCGGAAGAACTTTCTATCAATCGGAAACTCGGTCGAGTTTGAGTTTCGTTAACGAAGCCGTTAAGGTAAAAAGTCCTGAAAAGTTCTCAGGATAATTTTGATATAAAATATTATATTCGAACTGAGCTTGCCTCAAGATATTCAAGTTATCCCAATATACAAAGTTTTTGCGGTGTATATGCCCATGAAGTATAATTATTATTCCTTTGAGTTCAGAATGAACTCCTTAGTTGTTTAAAAATAAGGAATTTGAAAGTTTTTAGATAATGTCGTAAACGTCAGTGTGACTTATTAAGTCACCATAAAATTATTACAATGAGAAAAATAGTTGGATAATTTTCTTGATTTGTTCTTTTGTTTTTACTAGATAAACAGCAGAGACTAAACAACAAAATTATCTGAATAAATAGTCTCTCATTGAAATTCAACATCAAAGCAATGTCGCTTAAAATATTGAATTCTACAGATAGGTATATAATTTTGCGCCATGTGCGTAATACAAACAACATATTATAATGATTGTATTAAATCAATGGAACGTTGTAACGGAATAAAATATGTAATATATTATTTTCCAAGCCTTTTATGTCATTTTTATTTGAAGCATATTCGCACCTCCTTAAATATTTGGACTACTCTGCAACTTTTTTCAACGTAAATACGACCCAGGTAGCCAAATAGATCAAACGAAACATATCCCAAAGCACTTCTGGGTTGATATAGTGGAGCATTCAGAAAAGTTTCAGAACAATCCGTCAAATCGTTTTTACGATAAAACCTTTTGAAAAGTGATTCCCCCGCGGTCCTCATATTGATTGTACGGGACCGAGACTTTTATTGTTTCTAGAGATGATATATATTATCCATTACATTGAGAGCAAACGGAGAGTCTTATTATATTATTATAAGTAACTAAGTACTATCTAAATACATATTTGCTGTAGCCGTATATTATAAAAGAGGGTTTTCAGGCAGTTGAGTAAATTGGTGCCTAGGTGATTAAGGACTTCTGAGCGAATGACTACATAATTCACACTCGAAATTATGATTTTTAAAAGCTCAAACTAATCAGTATTAACAGAATATATAGTTATCTAGCTATACTATAAGATTTTTTGTACAATACCAATCGATGATTTTCAGCAGCGACATTGAGTATACTTATTTCTTCTTCACCCCAATGAGTAACCGTAATTTCACAAACCGAAACTATTTTCGTCTAATACATATTCTTTTCATCTTTTAACTACTAAACAGCAACTACTAAAATCCCTATTTTTGACACAAACAACGTTGAGAAATAAATTTAGTTTATGCACACAGTTGTTTTATGCTCCACATGTTACGCAAACAATTTTATGTTCAATTTAAAAACAGTAGTAAAAATAAGATTACTTCTAGGAAATACAAGTTTTATGGCTCCATACTTTACTAAGTATTATCTCTATAACTTTTCAACTTGCAACGTATGAAATATGTTTTCTTGTATATTCTTTCTACTTATTTACTTGGTGACAATGTTTAGTCTAACAAATATGGATTTGTATTTTGTCCTATAAATAGGTATTTTTGTGCCCTATTTCTTCTGCCCCCTCCAATGGGTCGCCAAAAACTTAAACGACAGTACAGCTTTTACTTTGCGACGAATACGACCAAGAGGCACCGGTCGTGCCGGTCCTTGTACCTTAGGTCCCAAGATATATTTAGTTTTTAGTAGCAGATTAGCAGATTTATAAACCACTTTATTTAGAAGGAAGTAGGAGTAGGAAGTAATACCCTTTCTAACCAAGTCTTTAGCCCTTGTAGAGTAGCAATGCTGCACGGAACTACCTCTTGCCAAAAGTCTTCCAATGTTTTCAGAATCATGCTGTCTGTCCACGCTATTTCTGCAGGTTAAAGAGAAGATGATATTCTGTCAAAACAGCTACGAGAGCGATGACTTAAACAGACATTGGTACGACCAAAAGAAATGCAAATGAGTTGCCCTTCTGTATCTTATCCCCATATAAACACCCAAAATGAAACGAAATCTCACAGTACAGACATCCTTTTAATATAATCATCACATAAAATATGTATCATATCCGTTGTTAAACTTATAGCGAAATAAAGAGTGGTGTACGGGGAACTAAGATGAATAGTGATGATAATGAGTACAGCGCATTTTAATAGGTCCCGACTACAAAAGAACCGCTAGTTAAATATTACGGTGCAAAAAGCATTGAGCTTTAATTTGATTATCGTATAAAACGCCCACGATAACGAAATATTTTCATCAAAAACTACTGCTCCTATATTTCGCTTGCTCTCTCATATGATTTGATAAGCGCAACAATTCCGAAAAAAATACTAAACATCCTAATAATAACTAGTTTAATCCTTCCTTGGTGGACGTTTAGTTAGTTACGACTAATGACTAATGACTAATAGCGATACATCTTCACAACAACAAAAATACATTTTATTATAACTCAGTCGTTTACTTGCTTGCTAAGTCTCTTGTGTATGTACATTGAATATATTTACGAAAAACTAATTAGGGACGAACACTTTTAATGTTATTTAATTTTTTTATCTGTCTGTTTGTCCGGGCTAATCTCCGAAACTACTGGACAGATTAGAATAAAGCTTTTTGTGGTTTATAGATATTAAGCCTGGAAAACATAAGAAAACACTTTTTACCGCTGTACAATCGCTCATTTCTACGGGAAATCAGAATTTCAGCACACTACAAGCAAACAATAACAAATCACTTTGACTATAATATTACAACGCTACGCGAAGTCGCAAGCACCAGTTAGTTGACCTATGTTTATCGTTTCAACGGGCTATTTTCTAAGTTTTCAAAAACCACTCCAGAATGTTTAACAGTGCCTGGTCAACATCTAAAAGATTTTTTACTGCGGGAAAATTGCTCATTTCTACGAGACATTCAGCAATTATACTTTACCCGACGGATTCGAAAATTTGAAAGAAGCAAACTATAATAAATCACTTTGATTAATAATTATAATATACCTATGCTACACGAACGAAGTTGCAGCCACCAGCTAGTATATAATATTAATAAGTAGGATATCGTTACCGTCATTATCATTACTTTTTACTACTTTACTGTCTATGTAGAGATTTACTGTCCTAAGCTTTTTTTTATTATATTTTAACCTAGAACGGTCTTTGTTGTCGATCTCCAGCTCCGAAAAACGACTGATTTTTATAAAATTTTCTATCTGTAAGTCAGATTATCCGTCGTAAAGTGAATTTCATCGTGATATTTTCTTGGGGTCGAAAATTTCGCGAACTCTGGCCGCGGTACATATTATGTATATGTATGGTATTATGTATTTCTCTCCGTATATATTATTTTCTAACCAAACAATTGTAATTCACTATCAAATTTACTTCCGATATTGTGTTATGGAAGCATTCACTAATTAATGAGATTTCTAAAATTATTTTTCCACTTCGAAGTAACGTGTATATACTTAAAAACAACATCTAATCAAATACGATAAATAAATAAATACTATAAAAATTCTTGCTTTTCAATATTTTGTTTCTTAAATACTAACAGTGCGTCCCGGCTTTTTACTATTATTTAGAAACAAAAATGACTCAGTAGTTTTGCAGCCTATTAATGTAAACAAACAATGAAATCGTTCCTATTAACAGCTCTTATCTTCCATCCAAAAATCGAACCTAGAATAAAAATGAAATACTTGAACATGTTTACCATTAGACTATGACGCAGATCAAAAAATAAACGTGGTAAATATAATTCGAGCAATATCCCATACATACCAATATCATTATCGCTACAATGGCTAAAAAGATTACATTTTTTTCCATTAAATTGTACAAATACCTTTGTACAAATTTTATTATTCCGTCCTGGATGGCCAAACCGTTCATTTTCAATTCAGAATCCTTAAATTCACATTTATTTGACGCGTTCTTTGAATAGATACGCTTTTCACATTTTTTTAATTCTTTATGTTTAACGAGTAATCAACTGCAAATATATAAAATATAAAATGATTTATTATAAATTACTGTGATAGTGTAATATATAGGTAATAACAGATTTTTGTAGGTATATTAATAGAGACAACACTGTAGGATACTAATTTTACAGATATATACATAAATTAGAAATGCATTTCTCTTAGACTGAGTGAACATATACCTACTGGGCAAGAGTGATCAATCGTCGGCGACGTCATCACTTACCATTAGGTAAGACAGTGGACAAACGCAAACCTATGAATTGTATTGTAACGTAGGTAATAGGAACTATTTGACCGAAGCCAAATAAAACCTTTGAAAGTGTATAGTTTTTAATAAAAAGATAAATATTCAAATTCTTCTAAAAAGAGAATTCGAATCTTGTCTGCCTTTGACAGACGTAGGATTTTTCATTTGGATTTCGATTTGGGATTCGCACTGGGAAGGTGCGAACCAATAATATGTAACTAGAATTCAGTAGTCATTATTGTATTGTAATTTATTACAATAAACGTGTCTCTCATTTACGTGTTTCCCTTATAATATCTCATTTAAGCCAGGTTGGCATAGATTATCACTAGGAAATAACAGTGAAGAGTATATTGTGTAAGCCAGATCGGCATAGAAAAGAAGTAGGGAGTAATAGTGAAGAATATAAGTGACGCTGCCCTCGAAGTACGCCCCGTAGACATCATCACCGAGTACAGTCGCCACAGTATATAAAAAACTTCGATTGAACCAATAAGCACGTGACTATGACTATACGATACATAATAATCTAATAAATAAAACAAGTCTAATGAAGCCATTAAGCTGTTTTCGCAATAAGTATAGACGATTGTCTAAAAAAATTTTGAAACATTTTGACTCAATTTAAATATGTTCAACGTACATGGTGCAGTGGCCTAGCAGATGTGATCGAGTGCTTTTCGATGCTGAGAGTGTTCTTAGTCGTAGGTCACCTATAAGAAGAATAGATCACGTAAGTGAGATTCAAGGCTTTTTCCTTGCCTACCCATTGAACCCTAGCGGTATTCGATTTGGTCCGCCAGTAGGCAAGTGACGAGAACTCGGAGGCAAACAAAAAAAATCGAACAGTAATATACCTAATATAAGATTGACCCTTTTTGCCTTCCATATTTCCAGAAATGGCCCTTCTCACTATCGCGGTGAGATAAGGTGTAGTGTGAGATGAGATTCACCACGCACGTTGAGCAATCAGCATTGAGCACTATCTAAGATCAGTCACCGGATAGGTCGTGTATACGATATCGGCCATAATTGGTGTAACCTTTTTTATCAAGCCCCAACCCCTCTACACAATAAATCCAACACAATAGAAAGTCGCTTCATATTTTAATGTATCCGTTTACGAATAATTATGACAGTATAATCTCATAATCTCGGTGCTATATCATCGGAGCCTTTTAAAATTTAAATTTGACGACTTTATCACGAATAATTCAATTCCACAAAAACCGAAGCTATTAAATATTTACTTTGGAATCTACGTACATTTGTGCTTTATATTTTAATAAATTCTGTTTAACGCTCATATTTTATGTAATATAAATCGACACCTCCATCGCATATAGTCGTATAAAGAATATGGCAAGTTTACAGTATGAGCATTTAAAGTTTACTTTTGTCATTACTGAAAAAATTTAAGAATATTTGAATTAAAATCAA
>LUGF01039433.1:129823-143028 GCA_001625245.1 Calycopis cecrops
TCAATTCCCTTAAATTATATATTCATTAACATTGAATTTGTTTTTATTTCTTATTAATTAACCATTTTTTCCATTCTAATTAAAAAAAACCTAAATATATTGAGTTTTTTTTTTAATTTATTGCCCTAAAGTGATTTTTTCTCTTTTTTGGTATGCCGTGCGTCTAATAATTAAGTTTGCTTTTAATAAAAGTAGTATATTATAACAACTATCGCAAGCTCTGTATTGGTATAAATGATATCGGTTTTAACATAATTTTTCCTAAGTTCCACATAGCTATGTATGCGGTAGCATTGCTATAATATATAAAACGATTTACAGGCCTTTATTGGCAGAGTCAAGACAAGTCATGACGCACTTAACGAGGTGGAAGGCAGGCGGGAAGACAAGCTGTCTGTTAAATATAACATTACTGGCGACGTGGCGTTACGTTGTTTGACGTGACGCCGCGCCGTCACGTATACCAACACGACGTCGTTGGCATACCTAATACCAATACTACGATAATTGGTGTAATAAATGCCATTGCCGCATTACAGCTATTCCGGGATTAATACAATACAATACAATAATGTTTATTTCCAAAATATCAAATTTTTACATATTCTCCATTTCAAGTTCGCCAATCAAAGAACAGTAGTATGAGATCGAGCGGTAGGTATTGGGTATATTAATTGATATAGAGTAAAAGTATGTGTCTGTGCTAGTATAAAACGTGTTACAGACACCTTCCTCTTCCAATTAATTAACAATTGCTCCAGTGTGCCGCTATGAATATCAAAATTGCGTGTCATCTATTTTTTTTGCTTGAGTGGCCATTTTATGATTACCAACGGCCATAAATATCCGCAGGTGCGTAGCCCTCCTCCGAACATATCCCCAACAGGGCTATTCACAAAACACACGAAACATGATAGCATAGCCATCGCTCTTATGGCAGTATCATGTGAGCGTGAGTTTGTGCCGGATCAATTCGAATGCAATGCAGCATGTCATTACCTTTTAATACTATATGAAAGAATGGCCAGGCCTTAATTAATCAGTTATATGAATTCTATTGGTGTGAAATAAGCAATTATATAGAATGTAAGTTCAAACAGACCAAAGATATAGGTACTCAAAATAATCCGTCATCGTACCCATATCCTTGGGATGGAAACCCATCCCTTTCTAAACGCAATCATCCCGAATGGTCCCAGAAACGGGTCCCAATCGTATATAATCGAAGGGTGGCCCCACAGTCCGCTCCAGACCTTCTGTATCTATTCAATAATACGCTACCAATCTTTTACGACTTGTAAACGATTGAAATGTTTTAATTAAATTGTTAACATTTGTAATTCTCATCAAATCATCTTTTGATGACGTGCCAAACAAAATTTAACTTACGTAAACTCTGTCATTTTTCTACCCACGTAGATTATTTTTGACCTGTTTGATATAATAGTGAAATACAAATCGTCAAAAATACACCACATTACTTCATAGAATTTCTCGGTGTATCTGAAGCTTTCTGTAATAATTTTATAGCACAAAAGGCTAATGCATAGTTGGAGCCATTTTACGAGTGCTGTCTATATACATCTACGTAATTGTTTCGCCGACTGGTTGCACTCTTTCATTACTTCCCTCGTTTGAACTGCCGGTAAATTTTGCCACTTTGCTGCTGCATCATATCGAGAAATAACTCCCAATTCGCTTATTATATTTTACATAATATTATCATTACTATTCCTAAACTTAAAGAAAGAAAGGTTCACCGAGACTGAAGACGGAGAGGCTGGAGGCCTAGTTCAGTAGTTGGATATTATAGAGGACTATGTCCAGCAATGAATCACAAAAGATTGACTGACTATGGTGATTTTAATAGTTAATGTTAGTAGTTAAATTCCTTTACTAGAAAAAACAAACTTTACATAATATAGTTTTTCTAGTAACATAATTATAATTTACCAATGTAATATTTGTTGTTGTAGTTATAGTTTCAACTGTCCCGCTATCACCATTCTTGAAATAGACCCTGTCAGACAAATGGACAGACATAGTAACACTGAATCTAAATATAAGGGTATCATTTTTATTCTTAGGATACGGAACTCTAAAAACAGACAAAAAAGACCTTAGCCATTGTTAGCGATCATATCTCACAAAGTATTTGTCACATAAAATGCAACATTTCCTTTGTACATTTCTAAATGCATTTTCAACAATGGAAAAAGGTGACTAAATCATTAAGGTTTATGTGATATGTCCTTTCCGTTTCACCTCTAAGCCCCCAAAACAAATAGAGCCGTAAAACGGTTTTCGGGCATTTAACACTGAAAATAAATAAAACTTGTTACTCGTGTATTTAGGCCGATATTTTTTATTGCGTAAGCTGGGGAACGTACGGCGGAACTTACAGTTTGGTTTAAAAGCGCAAATAAAAAGTGATTTATGAAGTTTGTTTCTGGCTTGGATCATCAGTATGAGTAGAACCGTTCTCTTTGAAGAGTGAGGTGCCTCTCCGGTCATGTGCTCCTGATGGCTATGCTTTGTGTCATTTGAAAGTATCATATGGTCTATAAGTGCAGGGTATTCTGCATAACCTCTGATTACGCGAATACATATGGGCTACGCAATTACCACTTCTCGTTTATTATAATAATTATTATGTATAAGACTTGCATTTAGAAGCTAATATTTCTTTCTGGCATTTATTTCGACGTCCATGACGTCATAGTAACCAGAATAGCTTTGCGCAGGTTTAAATGAAATGCAAGTGTAGTGTCACTTCAGTATTTTTCAGTGCGACGTACATCCTCGTCCACGCCTGCCTAATTCAGCTGTGCTTCACCACGGCAAATAAAACCTTTTATAAAACGTACTCGTCACAATTTTATTTTCACTAAACGTTGTTTAACTCAGTTAGTTGGTTCACGTCGATGCGCTTTCAATTGCGCTTTAAAATTCAATTATCAATTTCTGTAATTTTAATTTTATCTAAGTATAAGTTTAAACGAGGTTTAAGTCAAGCTTTATTACATACGCTATGATTTTGAAAGCGTTCCTTAGAGAATGAATACACAATCAAGCGGGTAACGTACCTATTCGCCTACTTAATCAATTAAAAGTAATCGAGTCACACCGCGAACGTGATAATCATACATTAAATTACAACTGAAGCTATCAGGTATTGAGTAAAACTTAGAATATTATGTAATACCTAGTGTGATCGTACATTGCAGCCATCCTCGGACGAGACGACCGTGGAGGCACCTCATGTGAACACGATACCTACATATATTATCTTCATATACACATTTTTTGTGTGCGTGTGTGTCACTGAACTCTTCCTAAACAACTGGACTGATTTAGATGATTTTTTGTGTGTGTTGAAGGGATCTTGAAAATGGTTTAGATTCACATTTCGCCGGTTCTTCTCAGGACAGGGCTAGGATTGAACCGGTAGTAGATGTAATTGTTGACGTTCAAAAAGTAATTCCTGCTATTCTATTTTGAATAAAAACTTTTTCATTTCATTTCACAAACCAGTCCGACAGATGCGGGTGAAACCGGGGAGGGCAGCTAGTATTAATGACAGACAAAAACAGCGGTTCGTTTGATTTTAAAATTTCCTCAGACTCATTGGAAGTGAGGAATAAAAGCAGACAACAAGTGCCTGAGCGTCACAATTATGATTGTCGATAGGCATTAAAAGTATCCGACTGCTCGTATGACCCGTTGTACTGTAATCAAATGATAGAAACCTCAAAGACGTTAGACGTATTTTTACAAACCTAGAGAGCTTAAAACAACTAGAATACTTGCACTTGAACATAAAAATAAAATTGCAGAAAGAATATAGATCAAAAATTACGCGAATATTTATAAACCGAGTTCAAAGCAAATGAATAGGCTTTTGGTGGGAGGTTAAATAATAATTATCACTCGGTTATAAATGCCGTATATTTATATCTTCGATATAGCGACGTGTTCACAGACAATTAGTAAGGTTTGGAGCACCAGCATGTGCTCGATATTAATACGACTGAGACGTATGCGAATAACTAACAATATACAATCTATATAAGTATATATATATCGACGGGCGACACGGGTTATCTGTATCAAGGACGAATCCTGACTGCGGGCCAGCGCGGCGGCCGGCGCGAGCGCGTCCTACGTATATTCTAGAATGCAAAAAACAGTTAACCGGAGATTGTTTCCATTACACCGAAAATGTTAATAATTATTATGTATTAATTTTGTTTAAGTAAAAATTTATTTTTCTGTTGCATGTGTAATAGTATAGTTTTAGTGTAGTGTAGTTTATTAGTATAGTTTTAGATAATTATTTAATAATGATCATCATCATCATTATAGTAGTAACACCTACTAGCGTACCACTTAGGTCTATTTTATCCTACTAATATTATAAATACAAAAGTTTGTATGTATGTTTGTGAAATAAATTGTATATTGTAAACGTGAGGACGCCACAGGCTCTATTAAGAGCCCTTTAAAAGCGCCTTGGTTTGGATATTAAGGGCGCTTGACATCTTTTCATAATCACGGTCTCAACATAAGAATCTTGAGGAATTTATAGACAACAAATAATGAAGCAGCACTAGCATTTATACAACTAGGTAGAATGTACTATTTAATTTTAAAGAAATTAGATTTTGTCTTGGTATTGTGTGCGGAGAAAATCCCTAGATCTATCCTACAAGTAATAAGAATTTTAGTAAGATGTCGAGTCACACTGCATGCCGAATTGGGCCCACACGGCAGTGGAGATACCTCTCGCTTACACGACACCGGCGTAAAGTGACAGCTGTGCTGTTGCGTTTTACCCGGTGGAGGGAGGAGTAAGAGGAGGAAGGGAGGCAACACATTCGTATAGTTTCTATGCGGATGTCTATGGGCGTCGGTAGTTATGAAAATGGCTCCGATTTCTCGTTTTCCTCCTTGCTATAAAAATATATAGATGCAAAAGTTTGCAAGTAACATGCATAGTGTTTATCAAGGACTACAAAAGGTTTTAATAAATTATATCATTTGATTCCAAATTATGTACTTATAAATATATAAACAATTTAAATATGTGTAATATTAATGTTTAAAGTTATTTGTTCATTTATCTTATTTTCATCCGAACATTAATTTATGATATCTTAGGTATATGTTTTACTTGAAATCGTGGGCAAGCAAGTATTATCCTTAGTAATAATATGAAGCTGAAGAGTATATTTGGTTGAACGCGCTAATTTCTGAAACTAATGGTCCGCATTGAAAAAATATCTCAGTGTTAGAATGTCCGTTTATCGATCTAGGCTGTGTACCACCACGCTGTGTAATGTATGTAATGTGAATGATTATCTCCAGAGTTATTTTGTAAACTAACGGTTTTTACAATCTTACGGTGACATAATATATAATACGACGGGCATGTAAGTGAAACTGCGTGGCGATATTAGTTTACTACAATGATTTTATTCCCATTAACTAATTTATTGAATACTACATCAATAAAACTGTATATATATTTGAAATATCAACGTTAAATGTATTATGACATCTTCATTAGTCCGTATTAAAACAAATTGAGGTATTGTGTTAAAATCGTTATCACCAAATCACGGGAGTATTTAGTAGTTAAGTATTTGCGGGGCCGGCCATTCATAGGAAGTGCGTTCATACGATAGCTGCTACTCCAAAGTGACAGCGGTGTATGTCTTTCTGGAGGCCTATTGTAAAAGAAAGAGAAATGAGAGTATCACACCAGCTGCAGCTTCTCATATATGCGAATGTTTAAGAGGCGTCTGTAGTCATGAAAATAGTTCCAACTGCTAGTTAGCCTCTTTATGCTTTAACAAACTATAATATACTCATTCGGATATTTGCGCGCGGCGATAGTCAATCACCAGCAGGGTTCACGCTTGCTCCTATGCAATAAAAATAAACCGGGTCAGTTGGCACAATAATTTTCATTTAAGCCCCCTTATTTATTAAGCTGACTGAATTTATGGGTCATTGTAGCCTGATACAAGCGACCTCGCCCCAGCCACGAAACGCCAGAAGCTCGCATTGACAACTTTGGTGAGTTGCCAAGAGGCCGTCATATCTTATTATACCTGACACTTGCTTCGGATGTAAAACATTAAGCCATCTTAGAAATGGTCTCAAATAATTTCATCCATTTTAATAACGTATATTTCTTGAGTGATTCTTAAGTTGTTATCTATATTAGAAGTGAACTAGAATAGTATTAAATGGAAAGCTGTACGGTTACCAATTAAGAAATAAAACTACAACTAACTACTAATATTATAAATGCGAAAGTTTGTATGTATGTTTGTTTGTTACTCCTTCACGCAAAAACTGCTTAACCGATTTTCTCAAAATTTTCCACACACGTAAACGGTAACTAGAGTTAGCACATAAGATAGTTTTTATCCCGAAAATATAATCTTTTGGGGTGCCATGGGATGATTTTCTATTTTTCATCTCGATATATCTACGGGATCGAAATTAACGCGAGTGAAACCGCGGGGAGCAGCTAGTAAATTATATGCGGGTCATAAATATTTCCGAGTATTAGCTGAATTCAAACGAATGGAAGAAGTACGACGGCTAACGTGACATTCATTAAAAAGGTCCAGCAGAGAACGACTTGAAGCTGATAAAGTTAATGGTCTTAGTGCGAAATGAAATTTAAACCCAAAATGAGAAATATTTGTTTTTTTCATATTACAAAATCAATTGTCTTTATCGCTTTATCCAATTCAGACACACACACACACATACACAAACGCCTTATTAGACTCACAAATGGCTCAAAACGAGAAGGCATAACCAAAAACTTACACATATCGGTGTTAGTTTATGGAGAGAGCAAGAGTGTTTTTATGGTATAAAGGGTTAACGAACAGACGGAGCCATATATGACATAATATATAGGTAGTAATTAAAGTAAAAAATCACATGCTACCGGAAACTGACACACCGCACAAAACGCGACAGCGCAGCAGTCACTTTACGGCAGTATCAGTTTGAAGGAGGAGTATATCGCCTGTCGTGCTAGCCCAGTTCAACTACAATGAAACACGACACTACCTCTTAATAAGCAATGACACCATTACTATATTGATCGTATGTAATTCAAGAAAAATAATATACTTAGTTGCGGTCTCGAAATTCCGGCTGTATACTTAAAATTGTTGCTCCATCCATAGTTGTTTTAAGCGATATATTTATTATTTAGCTACATATATTTGGTTTTAGTTCGAGACCTTACAATGTAGTCTCTAATATCAAAATCATTTTAAACTGTTGCTACTGTGTATAAATCTCAATTAAGCCAATGGCAGACCAATAGTGAACCGAGGCACAAAACCACAACGGCGTAGAAATGCTGAACAATCTAGGTCAATAATTAAGGGTCTAACGCGACCCATAAAAGGAATGAGACCAAAAACGGTCTGTAAATTCCACTAATAAGTATGTTAGAAACTTAAATACACATTCCCGGGCGGCCAGTAATTTATATAACTACAAGAGTGTTAACAGATATATTTGTTCTATGTTAAAGTAGTAAAATTTTGTCTATAGATTTAAAACGATAAAAACTTTATTTAAAGGGAATCCTGTAAAATTTAAGATATAAAAATAGTTTAACCTGGATCCCAATGTTGAGGAAAAGCGGTAAAATGTTTTTTATAAGTCAAAAATATAATACATATAAGATAAGATAATATAATAAGAGATATAGGGTATATACCCTATATCTTATAATATATTTTTTTACCCGGGCATATCTAATGTAGTATCATGATGATGCGATTACATTACGGGCGAAACAGAGAGTAGTAACTAGTATGTAATAAACGCACTACGCAAAATACAAACTTGGCATTAATATTTATATTTCATTTCAGGAATGTGTAAGGAATAAATCTTATCCTTAACAAGAAAATGGCAAAAATAAAAAGGTTGTTGTATAATTACGGTAACGGCAGGAGCGTCGGAAAAAGAGTCCAAAGAAAATAATAAACATTCTTTATGAACGAAATGCTCATAAAATGTTTTTAAATTAAATAATGTGACAGATAACAAGGACATCTAATGGTTGTGTTAAATGAAAAAGGAATAAAAATAAAAGAATAAAATATGTACCTAGTTAAATTTAAAAATTCTGTGTGAAAATGAAATATTTAGAAAAGTGTAAAACAAACCAATTAAAGATAATCCATCACAACACTTAATTTTTCACTCAAGTTAATACATTTATATTCACTTTAAAAGTATAAACACTATAACATAAGTTCTAATAAAGTTTTGTTATAAAATTTACGTGTACATTTTATTTGTAAATTTTATTTTCACTATTATTTCAACAGTTCAATCGCGATTGCGAAAGTTAATTTATTAATTTCGACGATAACTCGAGTTGCGGTATATTCGTCGATGTATGGCGTACGATCGTTCGTAGAGCAACCGAGCGTCGAGCGGACTGGACGCCACAGCTTGTGGAGATAAAACGCATGCGCGTAAACCCTCTTATAATTTGATATCTCACATCACCGCCTCTACACCGCTCTATCAGCAAATCAACTAAGCTTCACACGTACATTATTAATGTACATATTTACAAATACATCCAATATTATAGTTTAATCGACTACGGACTGGTTGTTTTCATGCAATTCTAACTTATTTTATGTTTAGGAAACTTCGTACTTCGAAGAAGTTCTTGAAACTCGGCTTTATTACACTTAATAATATAATGATTCTTTGTTTATACTAACTCTATATTTTATGTTTTTTTTTTTATCTAAGCTAAATATCCGATTTTGATGAAATACAAAACTTAAATAGTTTAAGACTCGATCACAATTATGAGGCAATTTATGTTTCGTTAATCATTAGGATTGAAATTTTGTGCGAAAAATCTAAACTGCTTAAACACAATATGTATAGTCATATACTAATTAGTAATTGAATATTTACTATTGTATGTAGTGGGATATAGATTAAATATAGTATGGTGTAAAGTGACAGCTATGCTGTAGTTATTCGTGCGGTCTGTAAGTATCCGGTGGCCCATGGAGGGGGAGGAAGAAGGAGGACAACACATCTCTATAAGCTCTATGCAGATGTCTACAGGCATCGATAGTCATGAAAATGTCCGTACTCGTTTTCCCCCTATACTTTATTAAGAAATATAACTCATTTATTATGTAGATTACATTTTACAATAACATATTTATTTATTTATTTATATTTATTCAGAAAAATTACAGCTATTGTGGACAGTTTTTACAAATATAAATTCGTGAAGGCCAATTAAATGTTTTCACATACATTAAGAAAAATATGTAAGACGTTCAAATGCGGTTAGCATAAAGGAAGTGAAGCATTAATACCTATATGGATCGAGAAAAAAATCTTTTTTGAAATTGTGGGGCATAGGAGATTCTCTTCGACGTTAGGTTTAATTGTCTGGCGAGCAATTTATTTTAATATAATGTATTCGAACACTACGCCAGTACGTAAAAGACTTAAATCGAACCGTTTGTTTTATTACATTGTTATATTTTTGGCAATGTGTCAATTCCACCAATTATTTTATTCGACTTCGGAACGTAACTCTATGTTACGTAGTAAAATTTAATTCCTCAACTATTATAAAACGCCAACATATTATAGGAAATAATAAAATATTTTACCGTATTGAAATATGTGTGTAACGCACCCTGCGTTCGATTTTCATACATTTACTAAGAACTGGCTTTTGCTTTCGCACGCTTGATATGTTGAAGTATGTGAAAACTGTACATATTTTGCAAAAGCTCCTTGAAATATTATCCTCCTTGCGCCCAGGGATTATAAATTGAGTTCTATAGAAAATGCCCACTGTCCTTTTTAAATGACAAAAACCCATTTTTTAAATTTTTATTTTCGTTACGTCTTATGTCGATGTCAAAGATAACTATAAAATCGAACTAAATGTACAGAAAGCAGGATATTTTAAAATTGTAATGGTTCAAAATTATTGTCATTTATAAGGGCCAGTGGGCGTTTATGCGACAAAATATGATATCTGCCTGGGCTTTTTTGTTTAATATATTGATTTGTTATTTAAATTGTACTTTGGGGGCCACGCTGCCAAAAATTACAGTTTTGCTGTCGAGTTTAGTGCGTATTGTGAGTTTCTGGTGACCTTTGCAAAATTCTCTGAATTCTGTATTATCTGAATCTGAATCAGAAAAAACTCAGATATCTAAATTAAAATTGAGATTGATCTTTTTAAAGTCATCAATTATACAAAAAGTACATATGGTAGGAAAGTCAAAATTGTAGTTACATTGAAAACAAGGTGTGTAAGTAGCCGGTGGCCCATGGAGGTGGGAGGAGAAATGAGTGCAGCGCATCTGTATAGCCTCTATGCGAATGTCTATGGGAGACGGTAATTATGAAAACTTCGACTGCTAGTTTGCCCCTTATACTGTAAAAAATATATCGATGAAACATTGATTGATACTTTAAAGATCCAAATATTATGTTATACCGTTGTCGGGTTGTGCATTGCTCTGTGTGGCAATTACTTAGCTTTCTTTATTTTGACGGAGAACAAAAACCAGCATTCACCGGAGAACCAGCTGTGGAATGTAATAGATAGCTCATGACGATGCAGGAAAGCAGAATCTATTTCCTGCTACTATTATAAGATATATTTTTTTAAATTGTATTGAGGGAAAACGAGCAGACATTTTCATGTCCACCGACTGCCTCAAATATTCGCTTGGATCTTATTGAATTGCTCTCCTTCCCCCTCCCCCTTAATACGCCAAAATGTGAGCATATCTTTCATCCAACCTTCCTTTCAATTTCTTTTAACTCTTAATCGGTTGCTATTATTAAAGTTGTAAAACATATGAGAATCAGTATAATAGCAATAAAAGTGCTGTAACTCTAATGGTTGTCATCTTTCATGTGAAGTCGTAACGTGTCCTAAAACTTTCTGTCACATGGTCTGAAGATTCGTGCTTGTTGTTTTATAAGGTTTATGATGATAATATTCGTATTGTTTTTTTAAGAAATAACTTTTTAAATTATTGCAGAAATAAATGAGACAATGAATACAAGACTATATTGTTTGGAATTTTTAATAAACGTCATGGAGTTTATCGAAAATGGCTTAAGTTGAGGAATGGGCGAATGGTGGATAATGGTGACCAAGCTTTTAAATTATTTTCAAATCGGATTATTGTTCAATTAAGTCAGCCAGTTTTAGAGCAGGGGTATTAAACTCAATATTGCAGAGTGTATACTAGGTATAGAATACGTAGGCGGGTCAGGGTCAATTAAAAAAAAAGGTCATCGATATCAGGTATCTGTTTGTTACCAATACATTATGATCGCGGGCCGTATGGATATGACCGGGTCGGATGCGGGCCGCGGGCCGTATCTTTAACATCCCTGTTTTAGAGCAAAAGAGTAGGTACTAGCATCAGTGTGTTGCCTTCTTTGAAATATTATGTTACAAGTTTTTTTTACGGTGACGATTTCTATCTTACCGATTTATTTTGCATTTTGCTAGTCCTGAAGACTAGTTTAAGTTTTACGGCAATAATAAGGCTAAGAAAAATAGTTAGTTAAAAATCAAACGAAAAAACTTTCTCATTAATTTGATAGTTATTACATTGGAAGCAATTCGTAGGAGGTAGTGCCACACTGCATGCTTGCATGAAGCCGAATTGGGCCGGCACAACCGGGGAGGTACATCTCGCTTACACGAGACCGGCGTATAGTGACAGACAGTGCTGTCGCGTTTTGTGCGGTTTTCAAGTAGCCGGTGGTCCATTGAGGTGGGAGGAGAAAGGGGGACAGCGCACCCGTGTAGCCTTTATGCGGATGTCTATGGGCGTCGATAGTTATGAAAATGGCTGCGTTGCTCGTTTGCCTGGCTATAGCATAAAAAAACAGCAATAACTATGGTAGCGGTGTTGGTAGGAATATTTTCTGTATTGCTTTTTTTGCCCTTCAACAGTAAACAAAAATTAACTTACATTTAATTCTGATTTCCCCATCCTCAAAACAAACTGCGAAAATTTTTTAGCCTTAAGCAAATTGACCGCGAAATGCAAACCGCGCGGCTAATGGGAAATTACTCGAAAAACAACACCAAGAGAAAGGAATTGTTGGGAGTGAAATATATTACATTCACCTTTACAGTCCGTGCCACTTAGATGGCTTCTAGAGACTATTATATTCAGTAAATTACGTGAACTCTTCAGAACATAAATTTAATTTCGAATTTTAAATGCGTTAAATCACATAGTGCATGTTGATTTGTAGCCGAATAGGCCCTGCACGACTGTGGAGGAACAAGGACTGCGTAAGCAGTTTTGTGAGGCTATGTACCTAATAGATTAAGTTAAAAGACTGATTAAACAAATTTAAATAAAATAAAATAAAACGAAGTAGAATAACTCTATTATACCGTGATATATCCTGAACGGTTTCGCGGATTTTAAAATATGATGAGCCTTCAACCTTCATAATTAATGCGCGTGACACCAGGTACGTAAATATGTATTTAAGGCAGTCGGGTTTTCGCTTTCAATCTAACCTTTAAAAGGTTTAAGGGTCATACAAATTTCGGGGTACCTTTCGTTCATATAATACTCGAAATGACGATAATGGTATTTGAGATAAGTATGAGTTGCTCAATGTGAGGGATGAGGTTATGGAGTATATAACACTTTTTTTTTGTTTACGCAGGGGAATACATTTACGTATGATACCTAGGAGCTCGGGTGGCCCCTAGACCTGTGTCGGGCTCGATACCGACTGAACCCCTGCGGTGGAATTCAGCCGCTATAATTGGATCCCGAATCTGCAATCAACAGGATCCTGAACCGACAGGCTGGCTTCAGCAAAGAGGCCAGACTTCTCCTCCTTGGGGACTGTCCGGCTGCCTCTGAACAGTCCTACTACGATGTGAATCCGAAAAATCTGGTCAGGTTCCCATCCACCCATGGCCCCAGTACTCCAAACAAGCACGCCACCAATCTCTAAATCTAATCCGCCACTATTTCCAATACACGCCGCCCTCTTCTAATTGAGAGGTACGGGTGGAGGGCCACGAGTCGAGATGCACTTAGACTGGTCTCTCCCCCCAAGCTAGTCCGGTATGGATGGTCCATAGGCACGAAAAC
>LUGF01039433.1:160979-178342 GCA_001625245.1 Calycopis cecrops
TCATTAATTTATGTCACGATCTGGGAATGAAAATGAGGAAGGTAATAATCAAATTGTTTCCGAGTGCTACAAAAATTTGCCAGTTGACATTAAGTTATTATACGACACCCATAATAATTATTTCTATTATTTATTGCCACTATGATCATTTTATTCAACACAAACATATTGGTAGAGATTGTATGACACCATACGAAAAGATAATATCGCTTTGACTAATTAGAGCAGTGTAGGCAGATATTTTAGAGTCAGAGTCATCAATATTATTATAAATTACTATTATAAAAAGGCAATGTACAGTAAAACATATAAAAAATATTTTACCTGCTTACAGCCACGGATATGGTTGCATACTTATCTTACAGTAACTCATTAAAAACGTACCTAAATGCTAAGATTTGTTTTTTCTAAACTTTAAACTATGTATATTATAGCTGGTCAGTGTCTTTGTTGTTGGTTATTAATCGTAATAAAATGTACCCTATATTTTAAGTAGAATAAACTTCTATATCTGTGGGAAATAATCGAAAAGTGCAAAAGTTATCCTATTATGTAGTTTCAATTGTTTATTATTTTGTAAAGTGGATCATAACAAGCATTGTTAGCAAATTTCATTAGAGTCAAAAATAAATATCTTCAAAGTTTACAAAACAATTAATAAACACCCTTGAATATTCCGTATCAGTTATTATTGTAATACCATAAACGCTATACATATAAGTCTTTTACTTTTAGACTCGGATTCTATCGAAAAATTCAGGGCAGATTATTAATAACCCGTAGCCCATAGTTCACCAATGTTTTTTTTTTATAGTATTAGCTTTTGCTCGAGGCTTTGAACGCGTTAAAATCTATATTAACCTTCCTCTGGAATCGCTCTATCTATTAAAAAAACTGTACCAAAATCGGTTGTTTTTTTTTAAGATCTAAGCATACAGACACACAGACGGCGGAAAGCGACTTTCTTTTATACCATGTAATGATGGACGATAGTAAGGCCTGTTTAGCCGATTTATCGACGCTCATAGAATAAATCTAATGGATTTTATTATGGCACATTTAATTGGGCGAGCGAAGCGAACCACTCTATCCCCCTACTAGTACCTTTTTGTATTACAATTTAAGGAAAAACTGTTAGACCTTTAGGTATGACCTTTAGAATAGTAATTAAAATATATTATGTCTATATGTGTTATCTAATACTAAAATAAAATTAAGTATGGATAACAATAAAAAAATGTAATAACTTTAAAAATTATATTGGACTACTATCGCCATCTATGATTTAAGATGTGCAATCAATTATTGGTGTGATGTGTTCGGGTAATCCTGTTATTATTATATTTGTTTCTCTATTTATGCGTTCACGTGGTTTGACTCACTCGCGTAGTCCATGCTGCATGACATGACAATACAGGATTTCGAAAACACCGCAATTTTTTTCCGGGAAAAAAGTTTTATATTTTTTGTTGACCACAAAACAACTTACGTGAATGAAAAGTTCCTTGTTGCACGCCTTGAAGTAAATATAATGAAATTGGCGCCGCGGTTTCAAAATAATAAATTATTTCAATGTTGTCGGTTAGCTGCGTTTATGAACGTTATAAGTAGGCTTATGATTCAACTGTAAAGCTTGGCGTGTGGTTGAATATCAATGAAATGACTAGCTGTGCAACTGAACAGCTATTTCAACCACTTGGCTGCGTAATATTTAATATATTTTTAATTTTATTTTATTGAATATCATATTAATTAGTTTTATTATCTCCTGCTCAGATAAAAATAGCAGGAAGGTTGATTGATAAAGTCATTAAATCTTTTCTCATATTTTATGTACACATATCGTCTCGTTTAATAATCTCTGAGTTAAATAGTTAAACCTGACAAACGACTTTAAACTTTTAATATTTTCAGTTTCGAACTCCTCTCACCAGATTTTGATTGATAGTTTATTTATATTTATATATAATAACTGTATACCAATAGAATATACGGAAAGTACAGTAATATTTTCGTATGCTGTTTATAAACTATGAAAGCTTACCAAACGATTACAAAAAAACTCACCTGATAATATCTATCTGCGATCACTACTACTGGCGTCAAAAAACATCCCAGTTCACGCAATTGCATTTACCTGACATGCAGTTTCACCACACTACGTTTCTAGAACCCGATGCACTGTATGACGTATCCAGTTGCACTATACATAGCTCGATGACTGATTAATTCCGTGCTCATAGCGACCGATTGATTTATTGCTAGCGAGCGGCTGATTGCTACAAGCATTTGTCACTAATCGCCGCATCACTTATATCTTTTATCAACATTCGGATCGATACCATTTATCCCTTTAAGTTGCACTATTATAATGCAATTGGATTTAGTCACTTTATTTTCTTCTAAAACAAATATTGAACCTAGATACAGGCTATTTTTAAATTAAGCTTTGCGTGCTATATTATCATCATAATCATTATCATCAACCTAGTCTGAAGTCCACTGTTGGACAAAGACCTCTCCCATAGCACGCCACTGGCCTCGATCTTCTCTAGTTTTTGTTATTTTTCGATCTTGCGTTTAAGTAGAAGCGCCATAGGCACCGCGAACGAAATATTTTGGGAGCCCTTATGCTGATCGCGTTTGTCGAAGAAAGAAAATCCGATCCGGTCGCCGATGCTAAAAGTGGGCGGATAAAAGCAGAAAGTAGGTTGCTTAAAGTCGTTTATCACTTACCAACAAACCTATTTTTATTTTTAAAGGATATTTGTCATTTTTTTATTCGCAAATAAATTTCTATTTATTTATTTATTTTTACGAAATTGACGGAGACAAAATATGTAGCTTTTAATATTAGTGATTGCAAACTGGTCGCCGGTCAGGATTGAACCCACCACTTATTTCAAGTATATCTTACCAACTGAGTCGACGCTCGAAGAAATTTTCCAAACGTGACATTAACGTAATGTAACGTGTAAAGTAAACGTTCACGTAAGCCATAACGATTATGGTTATGGCTTTACGTTATTTTATATTAATAACGTTTACCCACTTATTATAATTTTCAATGGCCTATGTAATTGGAGCTTGTGGCATATAATAGATTACGCGAAATTATTTTAGCAATCCTTGTTCGCTAATTGTGGTGTAATTTTATACACCTGAATAGTTTGTTTCGTGGATATGATCTGATTTAAATTTCATTTGCGGCATTGAGTTATTTACGTCATAGGCTACTGTTAATTAGTTAACAGTAGCCTATTTATATAAGATGTATACGAGTATATATATAAGATGTTTGAGATTTTCACACACATGATAAACATGGGGTAATTAGACCAGCTACCACTGGTAAAATATGCATTACTTAACCAAGTTACTTTACTATTGCAACATTCGATGTGCGTGTTATAAAGGTATTGTGTAGTGTGTTTCTTATGGTAAAAATAGGCAAACGATCAGTAGGTGCCATTTTCACTACTACCGACGCCCATAAACATCGGCATAGAGGCTATATAGGTGCGCTGCCCTCCTTTCTCCTCCCACCTCCATTCGTAAAGTGAAATCGAATGGAGTCCTGTTAGACAGTGCGCTCCCGGGTCTCGGGAGAGTGGTGGACCGCGGCGGTGTTAATCTGAATTTTTCCACTATAAGATGAAAAACTTTTAAACATGTCTACAAGAACAAAACTGTCAACACATTTATCATGATAGTCCCTACTTGTCATTACCCCATCCAGCAGTTGAGGAATATCCACTGTCACTGTGTGGTGGCACTTCAATTATGTTTCCCCACTTCTTACATAGGTACATAACAAGATTGAAATCTATGGAATGTAAAACATATTTTGAATATCTAATGATTATTATTCTTGGTATCATTCTCCACCATTATACAATATAATTTAAAATACCAGCAAATATTTATAGTAACTAAAGAGATTTAACAGGTTTTTTTTCATATTTCTATGCATCATGATAACACAGTCATATTAACAGAACACATTAATATATTAACACAAATATTGATTTGAACCAGTTTTAACATAATATGAACAATTGATCGACTTTCATAATGGCCAGGAAAAATACGCGTTTATAAATACTAGCGATCCCGTGAAGATTGATATTCGATTTAAGTGAAACTTTTTTGTAATCATTGAAAACTAAATAACATATTACATGTTATGTCATCGTTACTAAGGTAAACAATTTATGTTGTATTCTCTGTTTACGATTGATGTAGATTTTTCAACACTTGCAACTTTATCAACAATTACGCGTATCATTTGTATCGATGTGCCAAATGCATGGTAGTGAGTGTAAAGTTTTATTTAATAAATTAAAATACTTTAAAACACACGTAAACTATAAGTGTGCCAAATTTCATACTCCGCAGTCCGCGCAATCATCGTAAAAATGGTCCCGAAGTTGTTTCTTCACGTATTAAATAATATATAGATTAATATTATCTATTACAATATATTGCGTATAGTTGATATTATTGTGTACATAATAATCTCAAAACGTTGCAATAATAATGTACTTACCCTAGCTGTCTTTTGTTACATACGAGTATAGGTATTAATAATAATTATAAAATAATATAGTAATGTTATGGTTAGCATTGACAAATTTATTAGGTTCATAATAAGAATAACAACACAGGAATATATAAGGAATATAATAGCGAATTGAAATTATGATATATTTATATATACATTTATTATATATACAATGTAATTTTGAACTAATATTGAATAATTGAAATATAATAACACAAACAACAGAACATTATTTTTATATTTTTGCATAAAGTTCTAAATGAGTAGATTATTCGCCAGTAAGCGAGTCAAAGGGACTCCAATAATCCTCATAATTACAATCACTAGATGCGGTCTGCGGTTACACTCGCGTAAACTGCGATTCCGTGAAGATATCTAGATTAAAAATAAATGTTCGCCGATTCTCAAACCTTGGGTAGGTTTGAGAATCGGCGAACATTTATACATATAGGCATACAAAATTTCTTGAGAATCGGACTAGCCGTTTCGGTGGAGCCCTGTGAGATGTCATTACATACCTACATGTCACAAATGTCATACACACTTTTTGTGCTCCGAATATCTGTTTATGCATTCCGTTTTACACGTACGTAATACGTTTAAGCGCAGCCGAATGCAAACGACCTAAAATCATCGTATGGTATCCCAAGGTAATTTTTTTCGAGATAAAAACTTTATGTTGATGCAGGTTCTCTTCTAACCATATGTCAAATTTCATGAAAATCTGACAAACAGTTTTAGCGTGAAGGAATAACATTAAATCAAAAAACCGGCCAAGTGCGAGTCGGACTCGAGCACGAAGGGTTCCGTACCATTATCTACTTACACTACTACTACCCTGAATAATAAGACGCAAAAATTCGAAAAAATCACGTTTGTTGTATGGGAAATATTAATTAAATTAAAATAAAACAAATATTTAAGGGGGGGGCCTTAATTATTTGTTTTATTTTAATTTAATAAATGTTTTTTTAAGACAATATATAACTTAATATTCTGTGAATATTTCAAGTGTCTACCTGTTGCCGTCGTCAACATCGAGCAAAAACGAGCAAAAAAATCACGTTTATTGTATGGGGGTCCCCTTAAATATTCATATTGTTTATTTTTTAGTATTTGTTGTTATAGCGGCAACAGAAATACACCATCTGTGAAAATTTCAACTGTCTAACTATCATAGTTCATGAGATACAGCCTGGTGACAGACGGACGGACGGACATCGGAGCTTTAGTAATAGGGTCCCATTTTTACCCTTTGGGTATGGAACCCTAAAAACATGCAAAATGTATAAAAATCATACCATGGAATCCCACAGGTACATTTTTTTGCGATTAAAACTGTCTTATGTGTTAATCCAAGTTACCCTCTGTGTGTGCTAAATTTCATCAAAATCGGCAGCTTTTGCGTGAAGGAGTAACAAACAAACAAACATACAAACTTTCGAAATTATAATATTAGTAGGATATCTAATTGATCTGGTACATGCAATGTTGATAAGTTATTCACATTTGAAAATCGATGGTGAATAACCTTCGACCTAAATTTGCCCCAACACTCAAAAGGAACGTTTATGCTAATGTGTGTTCGCGAGGCTACGACATCCAAATTCAATTGAGACAATGACTGTCAATAATAAACTAACGATCGTGAAAATTCTACATAAAGTATATTATATTTTGTTAGGGAACCAGCTGTGCGCCGCGGTTTCACGCGCGTTTATTTTCTAAGAAATCCATATAAACTTCAACACCTTATTTCACCCCGTCAGAGGTTGAATTCCTAAAAATCCTGCCTAAGTCATAACATCTACTTCCATGCCAAATTTCAGACCGGTCCGTCTAGTTGTTTGGGCTGAGCGTTGATAGATGACTATGTCTGTCACTTTTGAGTTTCACATATTATACAGATGGGGATTTTTTAACGAATTAGGTACTTATTTCTCATATTTGTTCTTAGGGCGTTTTTCGCTGTATCCCATTATACTTTAGGTAAACGAATATCATTTAAACTTGTAGTTACTAATCTAAAGCATTATCTTTACTAATTAATTAATTTATTTATATATTCACTAGCTGTGCCTCGCGGTTTCACCTGCGTAAATTTCGATCCTGGGGAAAATAGAATATCATCCCATGGCATCCTATAGGAACATTTTTTCAGGATAAAACTATCCTATTTGTTAATCTAATTTACTCTCTAAATGTGTTCCAAATTTCATGAAAATCGAGTCAGCAATTGCTTGAAGGAGTAACAAACAAATAAACAAACATACAAACTTTCGCATTTATAATATTAGTAAGATTCACACTTTAACGTATTTAATTCCTATAAATAATAAAACTTCAACATTCAGCATGCGTATAACAATAACAAAAATGATTCTTGACCACATGTGATAGAAAGTTTTAGGCACACGTTACGACTTCATATGTGATATGAAAGATGACAGCTATACGAATACATTATAGTATGTATTCTCTGTCTACGACATAACAGCTACTGGTATTTGATTGGCATTCCCTTCGAATATTGCCTTTCATTTTATTTTACATCAATAATATTATATTTTGATAATAATGATAATATAAGTGATTTTCAAATGTACATTGTGATGAAACTATTTTAATGGATTTTATAGCGGTTTATTTAAGTATTTCACAGTCCCGACATTTCAGGAACTTTTAATAACTTATGACATCAGGACATCTGCTATCTCCGCCCACCCGTGATCATTGTATCTGTAAATCTTTTGAAATGTAGGGATTGTAAAATACTTAAATAAAAAAAATCCGTTGAAGAGGTTTTATTACAAGAATATTAGTGATTTATACTGAATGTAATTTGAAATTAGTGCTTTAGACAGTGAATTATCTAGAGTTATTCTATATATTATATATATTATCCTTTATTCTACATTAATAGTGCGAAGAAGAGACACAGTGTTAGCGTATAATATGTATGTTATTTTACATTATAATTATTAATTAATTGGCTATTTGACAGTATTAAAAAAATACAAGCTTATTCAATTTAATATTTAATTTATTAAACAGGATTTTTTAAGTTAATAAGTTTTTGTAAATAATCAATACTTTATTTCAAAATATTTATTTTTATTCATAAGTCACGTGACACGAAATGACGACAATTGACGATGACGAAATATGGTAATCGTGGTGACTTGTCAAACGTTGATATTATATTTAATTATAGAGGCTGCATTCCGAAATCTACTGATACTAGTTAATTACTTTATAATGTAACCTTTTTTTCTGTATTCTGTAATATGCACAATAAAGTATATTTCATTCTTTCATTCATTAATAATAGAGTCCCTTGTCAAATTTCTAGCTCAACTTATGGATTTGTCTACTGACAAGAACAACAAAAAAGCTCTGAATAGTACTGACAGTGATTTTCAGAACGCTACAAAGCTACTACGTCACAGTACTCCATTTTGCTTATAGAAGCGTTTTCGCGGGTTTTATAAATTGTGAATGTTTAATTCGAAAATTTGAGATGAATACTTATCAGAATTAAAAACAAAAAAGATATAAGTTCCTTGATCACTGATAAAAATTCTGGAGTGGTTTTTAAAAACATGTCAAATAACCTATACCCGAGTTCGCTCGGTGCTGAAATACAAGCGTCGCTACAATTTACCGTGAGCAGTACATTTGGTGCTTATGCCACACCTTGCGAGCTCTCGCCATTCATATTTGTCATTTCGTACAATATACGTTGTCACGTACCATAATGCTTTACTTGTGCCGGTACAATTCCATGTTTTCTGGTGAACACCGTGTTTTCTCGCTATAATGTTTACCAGATAATGAATGTAACTGCGTTCGTAATATATACTTACTTACTTTCGCCGGCGCAGTGACCCGAAGTGGATCTTGGCCTCCGACACTAGATTGCGCTATTTGTCCCTCTCCTGCGCGATAGACTGCCAATCAGTCACCTGCATGTCGCTTAGGTCTTTCTGACACTCGTCTATCCAGCGATATCTAGGCCTCCCAATTGGGCGTTTCCCTCTTGATCGTCCCAGGTACACTTGTTTGGCCGCACGATCCTCTCCCATTCTCTCTATGTGGCCGAGCCAGCGAAGTCGAGCAGCTTTGCTCTCACCGATGATATTGGGCTCGTCCACAAGTTGTTCCACCTCCAAATTTTTTCTCACTCGCCATGATCCGTCTTCTCGCCTGGTGGGCCCCAAAATCTTCCTGAGAATCTTTCTTTCAGCCACTAAGAGCTTGTCCTCCTCCTTCTGAGTTAACGTCCAAGCTTTACATCCATACATCAAGATTGGTCTTATCATTGTTTTATACACTCTAATCTTGGTACTTCTGCTAATGAGCTTGGAAGTAAGGATTTTATGAAGGGCTGCAGAGTATCTTAGGGCATTTTGTACTCGTACATCAATTTCCTCTTGCCTCTGGTTAGTATCAGTTACCGTGCATCCAAGATATTTGAATTTTGACACACGCTGGTACGAGTTATTCTCTACAGTCAAGACGTCAGAAGTTCTGCGTGTACGTCTCCATCTCCGCATGTGGAAGTACTCGGTTTTGTCTCGGCTGATTCCGAGTCCCACCCTTTTCCCCTCGAAATGTAGAGTTTTAGCCATTTCTCAAACATGATCCGCGCGCTCTCCTAATAGTGTCAGGTCGTCGGCGTATCCAACAATTTTATGTTTCCCATTTAGCTCTACTCCACTATCCTGCATCAATACTTCGTAATATATACAATATTAAAATGAGGAAATATTTTTTTTGTTTGTTTGTATTGAATAGACTAATATATTTTATTACGCTTGAATATGCACACAACATCTCATCTCATCTTTTTTAATCATTCAGAGGTTTTATGCAGACTCTGTAGCCAGGTAAGACATACAGATTTTTAATAATTTCATTATGACACTCTTCTGACTCATATAATAACATTCATAATACTAAAACTAAAAAAAAAGCTCATGATCATAATAAAATAGACTGCTATTATTTCCGACATGTTTTATAACTTTTTATCTTATGGTGTAAAATACTTAGCGAAACAGCCGCTATCAACCGATCTCTCGGGAGCCGACTATCTGATCGGTCTCTTGTATTGCGACTTGTATTGCCAGCACAATATTGTAATATATATCGCATCTCTTTTGGTCTCAAGCCATACCCTTGTCGATGTGGATTGTATGTTTTTGATATTCACTGCGGTTTTTATTTCCTAATTCATCTTCCTTCAAAGTTCTCAATAAGAAATGTTATCTTAGTACTAGGAAATTATCTAAGTATACCTATTTTGTAATATGACGACGTGCGCAGTGGTATCGTAAGCCACGCATGCCACGCATGTAAGTCACAGGTCGCTGGTTCGAATACCGCCTGGTCATGGACATTTATTAATGTATAACACCTATCAATATTGTAAAAATGAAAAATATTTAAAAATATTATACGGCATAAATATTATACCCTATGATATAAAATGGTAAAATATGCAAATGTAGATATCCAATTTCCATTCTCTCATTTTAAAAAGAGCTGAAAATAAAAGTTGTAACGAAATTGGTATAAATAAGTTACTGTCTGAAATATTCGAATAAAACCCCTCGCTACCATGTTTCGGAACTTTACACGGTGCGTGTTCCGATATACTTTTTTCAAGATCAGGTATTGCATAGTAGTTTTTGTTTTTCTGGAACATTATTGAATAACTGGCACTTTGATTCGTGGATGGTTGGGCAACGAATGATGTATACTTGTTATTCACTTAAATGTGCGCAGATATAAATTACAATATAGAATATTATAAAATACTTTTTGTTCCCAATGTTCACGCCCAGAGTCAGGACCCTGGACTCTGTGACTGTCAGTCCTGACCAGTGACTGTAAAACGGTGTGTGTATCTGTTAATACTCTGTGCTTTCATGACCTATGGACACCCCGGCTGTGTCCGACGCATTATTGACATTTTTGTGTTATCTGTCTCTTCTCTTCTGTCCGTCGGTACTTTCGTAGTTTTCTTTTGTACACCATGTGAAAGAGGAATCGGAATAAATCCTTGAAATCAATTAAGTTTTTTTAATAACCGCTGCGGCGAACTCCCCCCGCATTTACACTCAATAAAATTAATCGTTTCCTTAGAATCAATTTTACGTGTGTGAAATCGTTGAGCCTCGCTAGTAATAGGTAATAAGCCGCATCCGCAGACAAAACTGCCCTGTGGACAGCTTTGTCTACGGTTTTGTACTGTGGACATTGGTAGTCACCAAAACGACTCCGATTGATTACCCCCCTATTTAACGCTCAAAAATAATAATGTCGTCCTAGCCGATTTCGGCTTCGGTGACCGTCTATATAGACGCGCATCTGCGCAGGACATATTATAGTGCGCAGACACAATTGTACACCCTATTTCCTCATTCTCATATTGTGATGCGACGGAAGTCCGACACGACCGCAGAATAAACCGACGCGTTAGTTTAACGTACTCTCCGAGGCACAAGGGTGTAACACCGCCAACTTCCTGTCTCCAGACTGTCATTAGAAATTGAAAAATCCCAAGAACAATTTTTGGTGCTACCCGGAATTCGAACCCAGGACCTCACGTCTGTGGTTAAACATAATTCCCACTAGACCACGAGGTCATAAAATAATACATTACCAAAGCACAAAGAAGTTACAAGTTTGCCTTTGTAATGTACATAATATACATCCAAAATATGTATCAGTAATTGTTGTATTAATATTACTTTCACTTTTGAAGACATAACTTGCCGTTACTATTATTGAACGGTGTGTAATAAAAGATTCCTGTTGTAGATCTGCTAGTAGGAACTTATAAGATTCAACGGAAAACTCTCATCTAAGTAATTCCTAAAACAATGCAGAGAGGAATCCTGTTCAATTCGAGTAAACGACCTTTCCACTGAATGTACGGCTTTCGCCAACAGTTTCTGAAGACCGAAAAACTATTCACTAACGAATCGTTGCTCGCTGCTAGCGTTTGAAATTACTTGCACATACCAATTTTTAAGTCCAGTCCAGTAGAAATTTCATTACACTAACCTGAAAAAAGAGGGCTTCTGGATTAAGTAAAAGTGCTTACATAGAGAAACAGGTTACCCGTACAGGATCTGTCGGTACCGGTAACCTGTTTCTCTATGTAAGCACCCGAAGTCTCTATTCCGGTTTGATCTAGGCTCGTAAAGTGGTATTAGTTTGTGTTTAATATATTTTACGATATAATTAACAAATAGAATAGGTACATCATTGAGTTATATGTACTACGTGCTAATAACAACTCCCTGAGTTACATATAAATCGTATAAACCGGATAAGCCTAGACAAGACAAGTTTAGTAAAAAGTAGAAGTAACACGTTACAAGCATATAAGCAGTCAAATTAGGCCGGCATGACCGGGGAGGTACCTCTTGTTTACACTATATTGGAATCAAGTAACAGCTATATTATCGCGTTTCGTGCAGTGTACAAGTAGCCCGTGGCCCATGGATTAGGAAAGAGGAAGGAGGGAAACGCATCTGTATAATCTCAACATGACGTTTATGTGCGTCGATAATCATGAAAATTACTTCAACTGCTCGTTTGCAGGTTATAAAGTTACAGGACTAATATACCTTCAATGAACTGCTAAAGTATGATTGATGATGATAAAACATTTAGACAAAGTATAATCATAGTGAGGTCGCGTGGTGCGCGACGTGGGAGATATGGGAGACAGGATATTTGGGGGAATTAGGACCGGTATATAGGCTGGTACCAACCTGGATTGGTTTGTGCTGATGGCGTCATGTCGGAATGACCGGCCGGGATGTCGGTGAGCAGAAAAACTCGAGCGGAACACTTTCACGAGCATTTCTATTGTTTGTAGATTGTTTATAGTTCTTAAATGGTTGTGAGCTCACAATTAACTAAAGTACACTTAATCACTGAAATAGCAAGGCGTTTGCGCAGACGTACTGGCTACTTGAAGACCCCGTGACAAGAGAGTGACGAGTTGAGAGACGACAGACGTCAAAGTCAATCTCTGTCACTGCGCGGTTCTATTATTTTGTCACGAGATGGCGCGACTCGTCTCGCACTTGGCGAGAACACATAATAATCCGCATATCAATATATACGAGTAAAATTATGTCCCTTTGGGCATAGCCTTATACTGTGCTTTGGGTCCAAATCATGACGAAAGCTTATATAATTCTATGATGAACTGATGAACTGACACAAAGGTATATAGAATAATGAAATAAAGCCTTTTAGAAACCCAACAAATACAAATCATTTTCTGTACTTTATCACATTATGTTATATATAGATTCTACCCAGCACATTTTCCTGCTTGAATGAGTCGAGCGTTATGTTATTTGACATTAGTTCTGTGGTTTCCCCCAATCGTACATATATTTGTTCGTCTTTCTTCACTATTCATTTTGTTAGACTGAAAAATTCCAAATAAAATTCGGTATTATAAGACGTTGCCACGGTACAAGGAAAAATTCAGTTATATTTAAGACTGACTGAAACCAAAATTGAACTGTATTTGTATACAATCATTTTCCTCAATATTATTAGGCGTTTTTTTACGTAAATCGGTTTTGATCTCATTTTGAAGACATCCAAGATTTATTAAAATATATCTATTTTTGGATCATACAATCATTTTCCGCAATATTATTAGGTGTTTTTTTATGTAAATCGGTATTGATCTCATTTTGAAGACTTCCAAGATTTATTAAAATATATCTATTTTTGTATTACCATTTCCTCTAAAAAGAAAGTACACTTCACCAATGATCCAACCTCTGTTTATTCCATACATCAAAAATCAAAAATCCAAATCAAAAAAATAATTTTCCTCAGCTAGGTTATACGCATAGTAACTGTACGGTATAATGGGAATTGTGACTTCACCGATGTATTTTATCGAGACAATCAGTACTTGTTTGATAGTCGACGTCACAAATTCTGTTAGGGGGTGGCGCGCCATATGTCCACTCCCTCGTGTTTTGGACGGCTACCCTCATTTCTCTCTAATTGTAGCGAATATTGGATACTTCACATTGCAACATATCTCGTGTCCAAGCGCGATGGATAATGTAAATGCTGTGATTCGGTTTGTTAATTTGTATTGACATTATTAATTGATAATCAGATACACTACAATCAGCTCATATGAGACTATTAATGAGAATTATGTTTAGATGAAATAGTCTATATCTATAGTATGTCTATATTTTTTACTACGGGAAAATGATTAAGTGATTCCCATGGGAAAACGGGTAAACTTCAAAACGGCTGAAACGATTGAGTTAAAAATTTTATATGGGTATTTCGTTGGTTTCCTGGATGGTTAAAATACAATTGGAAACGGTAGGTAGCGCTGCTGTCGGTATGTCAACTACTAAACGTCTTGACCAATTGGGTTGAAATGTTGTATGTGTATTTCCATTTTTTCACAGACAGGAATGTATTACATATCTATATATAAAATTAATGTTTGTCTTTATGTCCTTTCTAGAATCTAAATGCATAATGTATTTTAGAATGTGATGATTTTTGATAAAGTTGTTCTGATTGCGCCCACGAAGGTTTCTAAGATGGTACGACCAATTTTCGACAGATGGCGCCACTGTAATTCCAATGAACTTTATTTATTGCTATGATATTCCACGCTGACTTATCTGTTGGTGACGTAGCAAAGCGCGCACGGTACAGCTAGTAATTAATATAATATTGAGTTGAATAAAAGATATCATTCAAGAGTTAGACTATGCTATGGCAAACTATTTATAAGTCTTAGTAATCACGACTAGTAAAGTTCCTAGTGAGCCGCAATAGGTCATTAAGTATTTGCAATAATTTTAGTGGTAAGGCATCAAAACAGCCTATGTGATCCGGATATGTATTGTCATTATACATATACAAATATTTTTTTTAATAGTATAAGGGGGCAAACGGACAATCGGAGCCGTTTTTATAACTACCGATGCGAATAGAAATCCGCATAGAGGTTACACAAATGAGTTACCTTCCTTTCGCCTCTTCCCCCAATGGGCCCCAACCCCTATACCTCCCCGGTCGTGCCGACCCAATTAATTTATACAGCGTGCACTTCTTACTAAAATTATAACTTACGTTTTAAAGCAAGGTCAACGTTGGCTTTTGACGACTCGATATTTCTATGGGGCATGGAGCGGGTCTGCTCTAAAATATTCCTTAAGCAATTACTTAAAGGGTTAAGATCAGGACTTGTAGATGGCCAATCTTCAGAGGCGATGAAATCGGTTTAATTCACTTCTGACCAGCGCTGGGTTTATTTCGCTTTGTGATCTGGTGCAGTCTTGTTCAAATATCCATTGTCTACCAGAAAATAATGTTACTTATTAGCTTAAATATCTAAAATATCACTTTGGTAATTAATAACCCGCGTCTTCATCCCTTGTTCATAAAGATGGACTTCTCTTGTCTTTGTCATACCTTCGTATGACACGCCCCATCAAACCATCAGATGCTGCCCATCAATGTTGAGTTAGTCAATTGTGTAACGCAATTTCTGACTGCCATTCGATTCTCTGTGATAGGTACCATGTGAACGCAGCTGTGTTATAGTAAAATTAATAGTATCAGAGTTACTCATTATAATGATGTCAAATAATAACACCTATCTTATACCTTCATGTTACTTTTTTTTAAAACACTCTCGAAAAAAGATTTAATGTAATATTAAAGAATTAAAGCAAATGGAAATTGCTTAAAATATTCTTAGTAGAAGTTCTATTTTTTAATAATATATAATAATTCAAATATTTTTAATATCACCGAATGAAATCGCGGAGGATAGAGAAAAGTGGCGCACTCTCTTGTCGGAGACCAAGACTCACTTCGGGTCACTGAGCCAGCGGAGTAAGTAGGTAAGTATCACTGAATGTATCAGAAATAAATAAAAATGAATGAAAAAATGTTCCTTAGTGTCCTTAAAACTCGAGAACTACTAAGACTGTTTCTCACATTTTGGTTAAAATTATTTTTGGATGGTTTTAGGAGGCGAGTCAGGTGACTGACAGGAAATATTTTTGTTCCGGTTAAGTTTAACTACATTTTTACTAATTTTGAAACTTTCTCCAATTAAGATTCAGCTTTTTATATATTGATTCGGGAGCGGTACGAAGTTTGCCGTACCGCTAGTAAATAGTAGTAGTAGTAAATAAAATATTAAAATGTATGTGTAATTAAACCGACATAATGCGTAATGGTCAAATTGTGTCCAGATGACACGAAATTTTGTCGGTTTACCTTTTATTGTTGTAATACTCCCATAATGCTAATTTGCGTTGTTTATTTATCTTTTGGGATCTCGTGGCTGATTTGTCGCTCCATTACGCACATGTTGGTGTTGCTGTTGTGAAAACAAATCATGATAGAGACTTTATTCCTATGTACCTAGAGTCTATGTGGGTACATAGTACAGTATATGCATTGTTTACAGGTACATAATACATTGTAGTCGTTACTTCGTAGTCAGTAGTCGCAAGCAAGTTCGTAATAAAATTATAAACCAGATAACCCGAAAAACGTAATACATCGAATACAGCACCTTATTCTGGTAATTCTAACTAAATCATTTCATGCTCCACTCTTCCATGGGTCAGTCCTAATCAGATACATAGAAATGATAAAAAAAACATGGACTTAGTTTATTTTTTCTGGTAAATGTAAAACGGACATTTATTTTCCTAATTTATCGGCAATAGTAGTGTAGTTTGGGTCAAGGATGGCGTGCCTGTAAAGATAAAACCTAATCATACTGATTTATAGTTTCCGAGTAATTGAGACACGTTATGTACAGAACTTCGGCTCTTTTACGTTTGTATAAAATAGACTAGATACATAAAAATGCGTTGATATAAATAAGACTAGAATATCATGGAGATTTTCCATGAAGTAATAAATAAAATGCAGTGAGATTGATGGTTACTTCTCTCCCATAACACCGTTAAGTATTTGCGTCATATTTCATTAGACACTAGCGTGTCTCTAGCGAAAATTGCACGTTTATTTAATACTAGCTTCCGCCCGCGGCTTCGCCCGCATGGATTTTGGACTTCAAAAGTGAAGTGTTTTTACAAATAAACCTTCCTCTTGAATCACCCTATCTAATAAAAATTCCATCAAAATCTGTTGCATTGTTTTAAAGATCTAGGCATACAGACACACAGACGGCGGAAAACGACTTTGTTTTATAATAAGTAATGATAATAAAATTTATAACCATAATTATATTAGGCAGTGGAAAGTGTTCTAAATGTTGACCGAGCTTAGTATTTATACACCACAAAAAGTTTCATGCGAATCCATCCAGTAATTTCGGAGATAGCCTGGACAAACAGATAGACAAAAAAATAAAAAAAAACATTGAAAAGTGTTTTAATACTATTTTTACATCGTCCCCAAGTTAGTTTTTCGTAAATATATTCAATGGTGGTTTCAGACAAACGCTGCCAAATATTGAAACAGGCACACTGGCTGACGAACTCAACGCCTGTCTGAAATCATCAACGCTATGGTGGGTCCATGTTGAAAAGTTTCATCATCATCATTTATTGATAATATATGTTGTAATTTTGCCATCCAGTTTCTACGGAGACAAACGTTTTCCCCGAGTTAAGTGAAACAAAAATAATCAGGAGAGGTAATGTGAAAGATATTAGATGAATTAATAAAATAATTAAAGATATTTTAATATTTTATTAATTTAATAATGTAATTTAATGACATA
>LUGF01039433.1:185197-196522 GCA_001625245.1 Calycopis cecrops
AATCGTAAAATAAAATAATTTTTAACAAAAAAAAAACCTAAATCAAAGAGTCAACTAAAAAAATCCACAAAATTATTAAAAAGAAAATTAAGCTGAATTCAATGAAACAAAACTTTACTAAAAAGGGAAAAATAAACCGAACTTAGATTATACTTACACAAAAGTAATATAATTATGTACATAAGTATTAATCATTAGGTAATTATAAGCTTAACCTACACTTACACCTTCCTTATATTAATGACCTATATATACGCGTATTTTATATATTCTACAAGTATACTACAACCTATTTATTACAAAATATGAATTATAGTTTACAATAACAATAATCGCCTAGACCTATTACCTATGAATCTTTATACAATATTATATGTATATTATGCTATCTATCTGTCTGTTTGAAGTCGGTGCCAAGCGTAATAGTTATGCTGCGGAGCGCCTGGCCCGCCGCGTCTTTGATACATTTTTTTTTGGTTTTGTTTCCAGTTAGAATTGTGAAGGTATATGTCATGTATTATTTTTGTTCTGTTTGTGCTTGGCACCGACTTCAAACAAACAGATAGATAGCATAATATACATATAATATTGTATAAAGATTCATAGGTAATAGGTCTAGGCGATTAGGTATTGTTATTGTAAACTATAATTCATATTTTGTAATAAATAGGTTGTAGTATACTTGTAGAATATATAAAATACGCGTATATATTATAGGTAATTAATATATGGAAGGTGTAAGTGTAGGTTAAGCTTATTACCTAATGATTAATACTTATGTACATAATTATATTACTTTTGTGTATAATCTAAGTTCGGTTTATTTTTCGCTTTTTAGTAAAGTTTTGTTTCATTGAATTCAGCTTAATTTTCTTTTTAATAATTTTGTGGGTTTTTTTAGTTGACTCTTTGAAGTCGGTTTTTTTTTTCATCACATCCTCGCCGGGTTAAATAAGCGTTTCCGCGGGTTTTATAAATTATGAATCTTTAATTTGAAAATTTGAGATAAACACTTAGCAGAATTAAAAACAAAAAATTGTATCAGTTACTTGATCACTGATAAACATTCAAATTTAAAAACAAAAAAAAAGACTAACACAAACAGAGAGGAATTGCAAGGTGACTCAACGATCCGTTCTTGGTCCTATGTCTCTGGAATATTACCTACGACGAATTTTTTTTTAAATAACATAAGGTGGCACACGAGTCACGATAAGTTTTTGGCAGCCATGCATAGACAGGACTTTGGCATATAATAGACCTTGAATGAAACATGGCTTCGGCAAGGGAGGAGGGTCGTGCATCGCGAGTTTCCGACTATCGTCTGCAGCACCGAGACCTGAGACTGTACGAGCTCGAGGGAGGGGTGTAGGTTTCTATACAAGAATTCATACACTCGCACATCCTACACACTTAGCTTAGAACAGACGTGACTCTCATTGAGCGGAAACTGTAAACCAGTATAACACGCACATAACTAAAGTTCAATTTACGATTCCAATTGTCCCTTCGTACTTACCTTGTGCCTACCGGATTAGGGCCGTCATAATTAATAAATAATTAGATAAGTACTATTACAGTGCCACAAACTTATCTGACCCGGTGGTCAAGACTGGAACTAAAGCTGTCATTTTGAAACGACAATCTGTTGACAGTTTTATTAGTGGAGCGACGGACATACCACATTTTTCATCATAGGCTGTGGCCGCTGTAGCCTGTCAACTGTCTATATGTTACTGTTATTAACATTGAGCAAAAAAGTACGAAAAAAAAACACACCTTTTGTATGGGGACTCCCCCTTAATGTTTTCATTTATTTTTAGTATTTGCTGTTTAGCGGCAACGGAAATACATAATTTGTGAAAATTTTAGCGGTCACGGTGTATGAGATACAGCCTGGTGAAAGACAACAAGGCTTTAGGATTACGATTTTACCTTTTAGGTACTACTAACTACTAACCTTTTTTTTTTTTTGTTTTCGCAGGGGAATGCAATTACGCACGATACCCAGGAGCCTGGGTGGCTCTGAAACCGGGCCTGTGTCGGGCTCGGCGTTTGGTACGCCCCTATCGACTAAACCCCTGCGGGTGCCTTCAGCCGCTATGATTGGAGGGCCCCGGATCTACAAGCAACAGGGCGCCTCCAGCGACAGGCTGGCCTCGGTGAGAAGGCCAGACTCTTCCTCCCCAGGGACTGTCCGGCTGCCTTTGAACAGTCCCTTACTCCACGATGGAACCGTGCAATGGGGTCAGGTTCCCATCCTAACCCCTGGCCCCAATGCTCCAACGGAGCACACTTCGCCGGTCGTCCGAATCCACGCCGCCATCTGCTAATTCAGAGGGACGGGTGGAGGACTTCCGGCACTGGCCGGTCCCATCCGTGGGGCGGCGGACCAACCATCAAACGGCCGCAGAGGACAGGGAGGACGGCAACGACACACCGCATCTCCTCTTCCTCTGCGGCCCCACCGCCAACGCAACAGGCGGTGCGCCCCCGTTCGGTCGCGGGAGATAGGGTGGCACGGCCACGACACACCGAGACACCTCTCCTCCCGCGACCCCTCCTCACTAACTACTAACTTAACCTAACCTAACCTAACTAGTATCAGTGGGATATACAAGTATTTATATTGCACATACCGTATCCAGGTCAGAGAAATTAGCTTGAACTTTATAACGTGGACAATTATAATACGGGTTCCAGGTCATTCGCTTTCCCAAATATTCAAAGGGTAAAGGATATACATTTACGTTTATAGGAAATGAACCGACAGATTTAAGTTCATCCTGAAAGTAAATATAAGTTACTTGAATATGTCTACATAGAATACTCATTATCACATTAGAAAAAGCAGCTAAAACTTACTCCCAGAGATGGAGTACCGGTTACATGTATTTGGAGAAGAGCTGCTGGCAAACTAAAAGGGTGTTTTATGTAAAGTCCTTTCCATTTTGTTTGCTGCAAAGTAGTAATACAACAAATTATATGGCTTATATTGAGTGTGCAAATGTGTGCAAGTGTAATAATAAAATCGTACCGGCCGAGGACGCATTCCAATGCTAGCTATATAAAAGTCTTTCAAAAGTTTAATTGGCATTTTATCGTGGCCCACAAATTCAAAGGTGTCAGAACAACTTATGATACGAAGTTCTGCTCTTGCAGCTGACCCTGGAAAATAATGATATGAGTACGAAAACCTATATTTAAAAAAAAAAAATTTAGTAAAGTAGCGGAAATTACTTACCAATTACGGATTTTATAAATGTAATCCATAAAAGCGCCCATAATACATTTACACCCATATTCTTTGAAATCTAAGAGCCGACTGTCAGTGTCAAAGAGAACACAAATACTTTTGTATGAAAATAATATAGAAAAATATATTATGCTCTTTGACAAATACAACGTAGGAGGTTAGTGCTATGATTAATAATAATCCTCCCAACTATGTTTCCTCTGTCTACGCTCCCAGCCTATTTTGGCAATCCGGTTCATCTCCTTAGCTTCTTTGGTGTGCTCTGACATGGCTGACGTAGCCGATCTTGTGGCTAAAGCTTCGTGCACACGAACACATCAGAACACCGTCTAGCCCAGTGCGCCCATGCAGTTCAAAAGTGAGCACTTTCTGCTTCACGTGAGACTTTCACTTCTCCCGGTTAGACGCCAGATCTTCCCACTGCGTCGGGTCTATCTGATATCCCTTAATGTGGCGCTTAAGCAGATCTTTATATCGCAGCAGTTGTCCAGCATGATTTTGCTTGCCCTCCATAACTCGCTTGCACGCTTGGCCACTAGGCAGTGGATTTTGAGGATGGTTCAAAGACATTTGGTGGAAACGGTCAAGTTGTTCGATTTCAACGCGAAGCTGGATATGAGAAACGGCGATGAGCTGAAGGTGGGGAAATTTGGAGTGTGATGTGCCTCATGGGTGAAAGAGATGAAATGTGGCTGCAGTCTTCAGTTGACTTGAAAAAATATAGGGAGCTAAACAGACAATTCTCCAAAGAATTACGGACAGACCTGCGTCTCTTTAATAGGTCACGTATTAAAGAGATCATTGACCAAAATAAGGGCTCCAAGGCGTTCGCTAGGGACTTGTCTGTAGGCCATAGCCAGTTGATAAAACTAAAGCCGAAGATGGCACCGTCACTTCATCCAAGGCTGAGATTTTGAGAGAGGTGGAGAAGACAGCTGTCAGTACCATTCAAAACGGCCTGTTGTTTGTTTGGCTGAAGATCCTAGAGCCAAACTAACCCGACAATTGAGAAAGTTACTTAGAGCTTATAAATAAGGTCATTATGTTTGTTAAAATGTTGCTCAATTGTAAAAAAATCCTCATCCGTAAACAAAATTTTTCCGTGACCTCCCTTTACGTACCACTTCAGTAGTTGTTTCGATTTTACCCCCATATTCATCGTTAATTTATCAGTAAATAAATGACCAGTACCAGTGACCAGACCTCTTATAGAAAGCGCCGGATCTAGGGACGGGGGGCTCAACGCTTTACCTTACATAGCACAACAAACGTTCTCTAAGTTATTGTGGTAGCTTTAAGCTTCTCTTTCTTTTCGGACCTTGTTTTTTTTGTTGACGCAGGGGAATACATTTAGGTATGACACCTAGGAGCCCGGGTGGCTCCTAGGCCAATGTCACACTCGACATTTGGGAGTGCAATATAGACTAAACCCCTGCGGGTGCAGGCGGCTATAATTGGAGGGTCCCGAATCTACAAGCAAGAGGATCCCTCCAGCACCTGGCTGGCCTCGATGAAAAGGCCAGATTTATCTATCTCTACAACGACGTCGAAACCGTGCAATGGGGTCAGGTTACCAGCCACACCCCTGGCCCCTGTACCCAATATCCACATCGGACCCGCTACTCATTTCAATCCACGCCGCCCTCTGCTGATTCAAAGGGACGGGGGAGTACCCCGAGTCAAGCTGATCTTAGTCTGGCCTCTCCCACCAAGTCTGTCCGGTTAACTAGCCATGCCCTGCATACCCTTAGGGATCATAGAGACAAGTCACGCAAGTCCACCAACCACGACAAGGTGGCAGCATCTTCTGGGGAGTTCCTTTCGAACGTGAATTAATGCTGCGGAAACGAAGAGAAGTCCAATACCGCTTCCTCTGATTGCTATGATTTTTCGTCGGACAGCTTAGGGTCGAAAGGGGTATCGATCTCTCTATCGGTTGAAAGAAATGCACCCCGATATGAGAGAGATTATAATAACTAATTTAACTATTATTATAATGGTCAAACGGACCGACAGATCCTTCTCCTTGCGACTCTGAATTCGATAGTAGCTCGCGCTAAGCAACTAAAATGACCTTGACGTTGACGTGATCTTTTTCTCCTGGAAAAAATCATTATCAGGATCGTTATTAGAAGTTGAAGTTTTGCATAATCGCCTTTCTCCAAAATTTCCAAATTCTAGACTACTTTAAGAAGTATGTACATGGAAAAGTTCTAAGCTGCTCAAAATACAGTAGTATCAAAAGCCGTTAAGAGTTTATAACTTTTTGAATTTCAAAAAGGGCATCACAAAACTATTACTGCGCAGGGAAGCATGGCTGACATAGGTGCATATTTTTATTACCTAACATTTTACATTATTGTACTTTGATAAACAAAGACAACTTGATAAGTAAATAAGTAAGTAAGTATCTATCTACATGCGGCCGTTTGTTTAAAGCTACTGAAATCTAAAATTATTTCTCGAAATAACTTAATTTTAATCACATAATTGCAAATTAATTATCGGAATGTAATGCTGAAATACTTCAGGAATACGTGAAAACTTATAAAAATTTAAACAGTAATGTTGTGAGCATTAAAAATATGCAATTTTTTTGGTACTCAAAATACAAGTATTATTCCTTTTATGATATTATATTATGACGATGCCCATTAGCCGCCCCTTTTTACTCCCAGCCCCGGGCCCCGCCAGAGCTTAATCCGGCGCTGCTTATAGGCTGCAAGTCCTCAGTCATCTATTAAAATACTCGACATGGTTCTAGGTGCTATCATTACTCCCGAAATAAAATCTTTTGCTTTCGGACAGGATTTCTTCGAATTCTCCTACGAACACTACGTGGGCGGCTAGATTTTTCTCTGTCATAAATAGAGGAAGTCTCGTTGTATCTATTGATTAGCCCGGTACACAAACATTTGAATAATGACAAGTGTATGGAGAATTTTAAAAATTGCATTTGGCTCCATACCTACTATGTGTAATGTACTTGTATGTAAGAAAGAACATTAGTGAATTCAGAACGACAAATGATCATAATAACAGAAATACGAGAAACAGGCATAAATTAGACATACCGTTTCATAGACTTAGTAAAGTAAAGAATTCCTTTCGGGGGCAATGCATACGCCTCTACAATAGAATCCCAGAAATCGTCCAAAAACTTTCGGTTAATAAATTTAAAAAATTTGTTAAAGAGCGTTTGTGTGGTAAGGCATACAGATTAGGTAGGTAACAGATTTTATGACAGATATCACATCTTGGGATTAGTATCCTCCTCCCAGGCTGTTTCTGTACCATAATTTTTGTAAATTCGTAAATGGTACTGTATTATCATTTATAATATGCAAATGTATTTGTATTTTTATATTTTTTACTTTTACATATCATCACAACATGAGGCCCGCTGTGTTTGTTTCGCCGGTTCTTCTCAGGACAGGGCTAGGGTTGAACCGGTCGCGGTGGTAGATTTAATTGTTGACGTTCAAAAAGTAATTCCTGTAATTTTATTTTGAATAAAAACTTTTTCATTTTCATTTTCATTTTCAATGCAATCACAGCGATTCTATTTTCTTTATCATTCCACTCTATTTCAATATCGCATAATATTGTGCAATGTATTGGCGCCAAAATGACAAAACACAATGTATAAAAATGACATGACCAAAATCAAATGTAATATTTTTTTATTTTTAATGGTAACAGCATCTATGGCCAGATATAACTGCGTATCGACTATGCGCTCCTGGCGCGCGTGCCATGAACACCCGCGCCAAGAGTGTGTTCCGCCGAACGCGCTCCAAATATTCGATTCGTAACAACTAAGCGCGCATGGCGCGCGTGGCAAGTGTTCCAGTGTTCGGTCGTTCAACATGCAGGTCAGTCGTGCACGAGCAGTGGCAGCATTATTCATAATGGGAGCGCAACAAACACAAAAAAATGCAAATGATCCGTCTCAATTGGCGCGCGCACCACGACTGATGCGTGGTAAAAAACCGATACCCGACGGAACAGGCCGCTCCGCGTTCGAGCGCTCCAACGAACACAATGGCGTGCGTTCCAAAATGGTAACAATTTCGCGCGTTTGGAGCGCGCGCCAATGTTCGCTCTCTTGGAGCGCATAGTCGATACGCAGCTTAAGTATATTAAATAATTTCGCATCCCCGCTAATCCGCTATAACAATAATAGAAAAAGGACAGAGAATAACAAAACACAGAAAAACTGCAGAGACTCCAGTGACTTCAAATTGAATTTTTGGATTCCGATTTTGATTATAGCGATTAATAAATTATTCTCGCAGTTACGTAAATGTTTATGGGCGGCTGTAGTAATTATGGCTCTAATTGCTAGTTTAACCTCCTAAGATCTATACTATAAAAAAAGTCTATAAGATTGGCAAATAAGAGTAGCTTTATAAATGTGAACCATCTATTGGCAAGAGCGATTCAATAATTGATCGTTGAAGACTGGAGTGGCGTCACATGGGTGTAATGCTTTTACTATATGATCTAAGGTGTAATGAAACTAGATTGGTAAAGCTACTATTTATAAACTTGAAGTAGCACTTACTTTTTTAAGCGCTATGTCTAAAACACGCTATCGATCAAATATTTATCGAATACTGACACTGTACGCATTATAATGCTGGGCAATGTTTCATATCTTCCAGATATCCAGTGACTAAATATTAATTTAACATTTTAAGTATCAAAATTAATTGTTCCAAGTATCCAACTCAATTTGGGGCTACCATGTACATATTTTTTAAATATTGCGCTCTACTTTCGTTATTCAGACTATAGATACTTACAACATTAAAAAATCTAAATAGTATTTATAATAATTTAATTAAATTAAACTAAATATTAATTATAATTTTCCTAATAGCATCTATGAAAAACTGAGATTTCGCGTCCCATATTATTATATTTTGTATTTGATGTTTTTTGTGATAAATTACAAGTTTTAATTTTTGTGAACCACTGAAGACACAAATTTTTCATGTTAATATAATTAGTTCACGAATGAAAAAAATTTGATAATAATAACTAATTATAGGCTAATTACTACAGCCTTTACAAAAAAAAACTGCAACGTATTACACGTTAAAATAATCGATTAATTAAAAACATTATCAATCGATTAATTGAAAATCGATTATTTTTTAACATCCCTACCCTTATCAAATGGCAAGTCCAATATAATTTGTGTTGTGTGTTATTGATTGTTGTCATGTTGTCATTTATTTCTACGTTGTTTGAAAGTTGAAACAAATAATAATTTAAATTATATGCTTGACTAGACTAATCTATGAAGTAAATGCTATGTGCAATAATTATATGTGAATATTTGAAGTAACTCGCTGAAAGTGTTTCTGTTAATTTTTATGGCCAATAAAATTAAAAAATGTCTCACCGATCCAGTTTTCAGTTAAATGATTTATTTCCACGAGAAATTGATATCGAAGTATGTTTAAAAACCTTAAAAATATATCAGAAATTAGAAGGAGATGTTAATTGCGTTGTTTGGGATGCCTCTCTAGTTCTGGCTAAATATCTAGAAACAATGTGCCAAAGCAAACCAGACTTTTTAAGTGGTGTTAGAGTTCTAGAGTTAGGGTCTGGTTTAGGAGTGGTAGGCTTAACTGCAGCTACTTTGGGGTAAACATTTCATAGCAATAAAGATGTTGAATATTTTAGTAAAAATAATTCTTGTAGGAATAATTACTAACTATATTTACTTTTAGGGCCCAGGTGACACTAACAGATTTACCAGAGGCGCTGCCACTACTACGTTTGAATATCTCAGAAAATAAATCAAAAATTGGCAGTATGGGAGGATATGCCATTCCAGAATCACTCATATGGGGTGATAATAGTTCTGAAATACACAAGCAAGAATTTGATATGATTCTTCTAGCAGATTGTGTTTATTATGAAGATGTAATTAATTTATTTTTGATTAACTATATTTAATACTAAGTTAATTATCATTTTAAGTGTATACTTTATGAATACATTATTTATAGCAATAATAAGCCTTGAACCATATGGCTTATGGACCATTCAATCATGGCAGAGCAAAAACATAGCGGAACCTAAATGAATAATTGACTATTAGATTTGACATATCATGAAGAAATTATTGGCCACTTGTGATCTACAGGCTGTTTTATTTTCTACATATTAGTAATTACTTATGTTTCATTTTTGATCAATCTTCAAAAAGATAAAGGAGTCGGCCTGCTGCAAGAACTCATTAATTGACATTTATAAAACTTTGAAAATTTAATTAATTATTAATAACACTATACTAATAATACACAAATTGTGTGGTTAATGTAAAGTTTTGTAAATGTCAATTATTGACTACATACATTACATACATTTTAACGATATTTATAATAAACTGTTAACATTTCAGGCTATAAATCCACTTATAGATACTCTAAAGTGTCTAAATAATACTATTGCAAAAAAACCTACAATTTATTTAACTCAAGAATTAAGAGACTCGGAGTTACAAAAAAAACTATGGAATATGTTCTATGAGAAGCTAAAAGAATATTTTTATGTAGAAAAAATTCCTGAAGAGCAGCAACATATCAATTATAGAAGTTCTGATATATTATTACTAAAAATAATAAAAAAATGATATTTGTACAGTTATGATTTCTAAGCATTTGTATCTGTAATATCTATGATGCTGATGTCTACACACATTTATAATACAAATCACATTTCTGTAATTTTTATTAAATTTTAAATTATCTTAGAATTTATTGCTGTCTCTATTTACTACGCTGCTTAGCTTGGAAATCAAATTTATTTATAGTATTTAAAATTGTTAAGGTATAAAGCACAATTATTGTAAAAAATGTATTTTGATTGAATATTAAATTAATTAAATATATAATAGATTGTAAGAAAATGTCCAGTATGATGAGTAGACTTTAAAACAATAATTAAAAGTTATATATCTATTTATGGACTGTTTCTTTTCTTTGATCTATTACATTCATTTAGGTCAGTGCTAGAACCAGGGGAGGGGGTCGGAGCTAGGGAGGCTACAGATCCTGGCCTCATGTGATTCCAAAAAAATTGAAAACAAAAAAAATAAAAATTATGAAAGTATTTAAAATATCAAATTATACGTTACTTAGTTCTACTCAATTGGTGTTGTTGTAGCAAGGTAAATAAGGCTAGGATGCGTGACTTAGTAATGGGTTACTTGCGCTATCGTTGTGAGAACAATCAACAACATCTTATTAGAAATTTAGTCACTGTTTATATATTAGGCTATAGAGGAAAAAGGAAACATATATACAAGAAAGGGATAGATGTACATATTAAACAGCACAGCACATAAAAGAAACAGGAAGAGTGAGAGGGAAACACTCGAGGGTGTAGTACCTTACTTGAGGGAGATAGACATGAAGTGTGATCGTGACCAAAAATAGCTGACTTTTTTGTTAATAGCGCAAATAAAACGACATAAACTATTAACTTTATTAAACTTATAGCACCGGACATTTATATATTATTTACATTCTACATCCCAACAGAGTTATTTTTTTTTTATAATACATGGAGCAAAGGAGCAGTCGGAGCCATATTCCATACCGCACGAAACGCAACAGCACAGCTGTCATTTTACGCCAGTTGTCATTTACGCCGCGGGGGTATATCTTGCATACACGATGTATGCAAGATATACCCCCGCGGTCAGCCTATACCTATAGCATTTCATCATATCAATTGAAAATTGATAAGGTAAAAGATACGTCAAAGATCCGCGAAGCCGCAGGGAAAAATTAGTAATAAATAAATGTATATGGTAAGGATATTATCCGTCACGTGTAGCCACGGCATTAAGATCATAATAAAGGTTTAGCAGAAAATAAATGTTTATTTATCCTAATATGATAGTATAATACGGTGAAGCCTTGCAACTTTGTTCACTTTTTTCGTTTTTTTTTATTTAATAAAATATATCTATACATTATTTGATGGTTGCAGATGCTTTTAACGATATCGACACTCTATGCAATGTATTAACCAATCCAATCCAA
>LUGF01039433.1:196609-208720 GCA_001625245.1 Calycopis cecrops
TTTCTTACATCTTTGCCCATCCTATATTTCTCAGCAACTATATGCTCCATGGCTTTGAAAGACGCATCAATTAATGTTCTACGTGCTATTAATAGTGGACTTTAACTGCGCAGCGGTTCTTGTTAATGTGGGATAAAAATTTCGAATAAGGTTTTTGCACCACTTTCAACAATACTACTCTGACGATAGCTCACAGACGACTGAATGCAGTTAGCTGCGATTGTAGTTGTCCGTGTTACCAAACAGATATTCTACTTTTCCGCACTACACAAAGTCACTATTTATTAAAATAAAAATCTTATCGGTAGTTTTAGTTAATGTTCGTGTTTGGGCAAAGTTGTAAGGTCTCACGGTATATTACTATATTAAAAAAACTTTTATTAATAAATATTTTTTTCACTCAGTACGTCATTCATTGGAGCCAGGTGCCATGTTAACGCGCACGGATTGTAGCTGCGATAAATTGTTGTTACCAGTGCTACCAAACAGATAGAATATCTACTACATTTCCCTAGGCATGACATGACAGAAGAACCGGCTAGTGACAAAGTCACTGGTCGGTGCTTCTGTCGGTAGTTTTAGTGAATTTTCGTTTTTGGGCAAAGTTGTAACGTATAACGGATAATGAAAGGTTTCACGTTTACATATTTATGACCGACAATGGGCAAAACTATAATATTGGCGAAAGCATTAGTAAAGGAGACCACCAAAAAAAGAAGAAATGTAAGAAATTGACATTTGAGTTGTAATTTGTAAATTTTAATTTGAATCATTTGTAGTTAAATTACTTTGCTCTGTGCATTTGTATTTCTGCTACATTCAACCAATGAACGATTTAATATGTGGATATGAGAATTAAGATTCTTTTTAGTAAGAACTGCGGATATGTAAACCTTTTTTTTTAATTAATAGAATCTCAACATGCCGAATAGTATTACAAATGAGGAGGTGAAGTCTGCGGGGAATTCATGGATAATATGCAGATCTAAAACTTACTTAGATCGAATTTATTATTTTAATACATTAACTGGTGAAGCAGTGTGGAATTTAAGTGAAGCAGAGGCAAGTAAATTTAACAAATAACTGCTCATGATTACTTCTACTAATACCTATATTTCGAAATATTAAAGTATTAAGATTAAGCTAGTTATAGATAGATTTGCCATATTCGGCCTACCTTTTTTACTCACACGAAATGTGTACTTAATATTATCTAAGTACCACGCGCGTTGCTGATTGTAAATAGCAACTAGTGGTTTCTATATACTATAAGTAAACAAAATCCCAAAACATCTATATACTCCAAACCATTCTTTCCCATACTGGGCAACAACGCCCCCTTGTGGCGTTGGAGGCTTAGAAGTGGAAGTCAAAGAGCATAATATTGTGGTATGCTGTATTACCGTTGAAAATACCTACAATTATATAATAAAATACTAATTGCTACCAACTTTTTTTACATTTCAGATGGAGAAGGCTAAGAATGCTACAAAAAATTTTGCTAAATCAAATAGTGTTTCTATTGACAACTGTCCAGAACCCATGGGCTCCCCAAGTGATAATGACAAGGCTGTTCCAAATAAAGAAAAATTGTCTCAGAATGCACCAACTAACATTTGTAATAATCTAAATATTAACAATCAGCATTCAAAGGCAGTTTATTATCCTTCTGTAAATCCAATGCAATTTGGAATTGCTGTACCATCCATGTATAATCCTCTTAATTGGAATGTACCTCCTCAACCAGTAATAATAACCCCCATTGTCAAATCCCAGGATCAAGCTGTCTATGCCTTTTCTCCTAACACAAGCTCATGTATACCAGTATCAAGCACTAAAGTTCCTCTATCGAGTAGATTTAAAAGTTTTAATGAGTTGGAAAATTCAAAAAGCCCAGCAGTTCTAAAAAAAGTGCTACCAGAATTTACTGATGAGGGGTACAATTTGCTGAATGCACAGAATTCAAATAGAAATAGTAAAATGTTTGGAAATAAACAAGATTTAAGAGAAATATTATCTGCAAAAAGAGAAAGAAGGGATAGTACTTCTAGTGGTAAGTATGATATTTCAGTTATTCCTATGTATATGGTATTAGGAAAAAAACAATCCATTATTACCCATAATATTTTTACCCAATATGTGGCCAAGTAAGTCTATGCCATTCAAGAAATACAAAGTTTCTCCCTGTACAAACAATTATCCGACAATGACGAAAGAAGATCATCACAACTCTTTAACCTTCCTAATTTTTAATTAGTTTCATTAAATCTAGTACATCATACATTTTTTAAGTAGCATCTTTTATTTAAATATTCCTTTTTTATATTTATACTGGACTGCGTCAGAAGAATTGTCTGTATGTATATATGTAGCATTCTGTTTCCTCCTAAAGACTGAAAGTCATAGCTACTGGGTCCATGAAAAAAATAATATGACAACAAAAGTACAGATTTTAGGGTTAAATTGGAGAGGTTCAATTTTGTTTCTTACCAAAACCCGTCAAGTGCTGTATCCAACTGTAGAATTTTAAAGAATTATTCCTACTTTTACACAATATGTTTAGTACATACATAAAACATATGTAATATAGACATAGACATAAAACATATGTAAAAAAATATTTTAAAGAACAATAAACCAGACCTTTTAAATTATTGAGTAACTGAAAAGAATAAAACAACGCTAGGTAGCAGCCGTTCCTACAGTTGCTTAGATAAAATCTAAAAAGTGCTACCTACAGGCAGCTGGGTATATTGTTTTTTTTTAATTTCATTATATTTGCTTCAGGTACATATGAACATAGAGGTATGAACGCACACAATAAAAAGTCATTGTTGGATATGAGGGATGAAGAGTGGCTTGTTGTAAGTACTATTTTATAACATATTTTATATACTCATGACTAAAATTTTGTGATGGTGTGTGAAAGCTATTTTTTTTGTGTGTGAGAGAGAAGAGTGTAAAGTAGCAACCTATCTGTTGCTTCTATTGCTTCATAACAATTATGAAATTGTTTTTACTCTTGTGATGCAAAGATAGCAAACACAAGGAACTTTTTAATGCTAACATTAGTGTGACAAAAATTAAATGCATTTTTTTTTGTTTTAGGAAAAGTTACAATCAAACCCACATTACAATATATATACATCGGCGCTGCGGGAGCTTTTGAATGTAGCCAACAATTCAGGATTATTGTATATTATAACAGATACAAATATTTTAAAAAATAATACAAACTTTTTGAAGGTCTTACTCCATTCTGGTAATGTTTTTTTTCCTATGATTATTATGATTAACCAATTTACAAAGCTGTTCTGACTTTCCTGACTTACTTGTCAGTTTGAATATTTCTGGTGCTGGCCGTTTTCTGATAATCAACAATCAAAGGGATGTTTAATTGACAAAAAAACAGACTAAAAAATTACTATGTAGTCTAAGTAACTGTACTCTAACTATAACTGACACTGGCCTGAAAAAAGCCTAATCTGAGGGAGATTAGTCATTTGATTTTTTTGTCTAAAACTAATAACGGCATAGGAACAAGGTAGAGGAACGTTCATTGCTGATGTTGATTTGTCCTAGACATAGAAAAGTCATAAATATTTCTAACCTAATTGTTTGTGCTGTTGTTTATTATGCTTTTAGTGACTGCTACTTTCATGCAACTAGTGCTGATATTATACCCAAACATTCACACAAAACACGGGTTCCAAAACTGTACTAGTTGGAGCTCACTTAGGGGTTTAGTATTTTATTAACACGGCGTGTGATAAATCCGCATTTAACTCCCGCTAAATCGTGAGATATAGTGGTAATTATTGAATGGAATATCGCACTACGTGAGGTACAGACTCAACCGATAATGAAGAAACTTTATATATATAAATTATTTAAGGTATTCGAAAGGACATCGGATAGTTTTTATTTAAAAAAAAAATCAGCACGAACGAACCCGCGGATAAAAGCTAGTAATATCATAGATTAAAAATGTTTAGTAACTTGAAACCAATAAAAAACCATATCGTTTTAATCAAAGGAGCCAAGATTTTTAGTGAACACGCAAACTTATGTCTTTTTGGACTTTGACTAGATTTATTTGGCCCCATTTCAAGGCCACTGCACCACTTTCAAAAACTGTTCTATTGATTCCAAAATTATTATTACAGATAAAGAATGCAATTTGATCCTGCCCCGTGCTGTAGTGGACGAATTAGACAGTGTTGCAGAAACAAATCCACAAGCGGCGTCATATTTCATTACACAGCAAGGGGCTTTAAGTCAAGTTGTTATAGGTAATTGTTATACTTGTTTATGTGTTAAATTGCTAGTTTCGTAACGGAGAAGTGTATTGATCCGTCTCTGAATGTTAAGTCTCCGTTCGACAATATCCACCCCGCATCTCGACTCTGTCCACATGCCGTCGTTACAAAACAAGTGTCGTCACCGTGTTAGCCTCGATAATACATAAATAATCAATTAGGACACAATCAAATGGTACCATTGTTCGCGACATGTCATACTTTCTTAGAAAAATGTCCCAACACAATAACGTTTTAGAGGAGTTTGCAAGTTTTTTTATAGCATAAGGAGACATGACCGTTGATGAATTGATGATTACCAACGCCTATTGACATTCGCATAATTGTTATGCAGATAGATTGCTATTATCTCCTTGTCTCCAATGAGCTCACAAACTATGTTTGATGTTATTGAGAGGTACTTCCTCGGTTGCTCCGTCCCAAAACAGCTGCAATACATAATGGCACTGCCTCAATATCTGACCGTGCAAAATTTCACTTTTTCATTTATGTACAAATTATTGTAAAATTATATATACAGCGTGAAATTAAAGTCGTCCTCGAAAAGAAAATTTTGAGTTCTATATCAATAACAGAACCTATGTATAATATTAATTTATTAAAATAACTATTTTTTTTATTAAAGTCAAGTAAGGGCAATAAATCGGAGGTACTACATTATTTTACTATCCACTCATTCATAAATTACGCACAAGTAAAGCATAATAATTAGCAAATGGCAAACGCGCGACTTAGCCAATCATAGCATTGGACTCTGCCCCCGCCGCACCGGCCCGCGTCTCTGTCAGTCAGTCTCGTCGCGCGTCGGAAGTCGGAACCGTTTGTGATGTTTACTTTGTGTTTATTTCGTGAAAATGAGTCGTCATTATGAATACTCAAACGTGGAGTACTTAGCAATGGTACAGTTGTATGCTATTGCCAATTACAATTTACAAGATGCATCAACATGGAATAGAAAATCCCCACGACAAGCACTATATTGTCTGCAACCCAACGGCTCCTCGACCATGGCCTGGCGGCTATCGGTATTATTTAATGACTTATGTAGGTTTGTCCCAGGAACCCGGACTTAAATTCCCCTGGAGTTTTTCTTGTGGTTTGAAAATCGTGATGAAACTACGCAGTGCGATAGTGAAAACATTTGATAAATTAAAAAGTGATAGAGATGTGTACATTGAAAAATTTAAAAACAATAGCTTAAAACGTGTATTGAACGGAGAACAAGTGAACAGAGAAGTTATTTCATAACCGACTTTTAAATATGCCTGAAATGCATAAAATTCTGTAATCTATCTGATTATCTCTTATAAGAATAATCATGTTTAATAGTATAAAGTACCTACGAAAGAAAAACAGAAACCATCTAGTATTTACGTTCATCGTGGTTCAGGTAGAAGAACTTATTACGTAACTGCTGTCAATACACCCCGCGCTATGGAATCATTCATACAAGTTTAAAGACTACTTACTATTACCAACTCGAAGGAATAAAAATGAAACATTAAAATTGAAACTATTTTATAGTTGACGTTACAATTAATTTACCCGTTTTATTGGTGCTATAAGTTATTCCAAATTCATATGCTTCGGCTCGAGAACCATTATAATTTCACGGTGTATATACCTCTGGTGTTGCGGATGACTGGGCGTTGGTGATCACTTTACATCAGGTGACCCAACTGCTCGTTTCTTTGTTTTCTGTTCTCCTGTGCTATAAAAAAACATATAAGTGTACCAATTTACTCACAAAAATATTCAATTCAAGGCATTTTTTTTTTGACTCGGGGGAATGCCTTTACGCACGCTACCCAGGAGCCCGGGTGGCTCAACCGGGTACAGTGTCGGGCTCGACAACTGGGTTGCTCCTACCGACTAAACCCCTGCGGGTGCCTTAAGCCGCTATGATTGGAGAGCCCCGGATCTGAAAGCAATAGGGTGCCTCCAGCAACAGGCTGGCCTCGGTGAAAAGGCCAGACTCTTCCTCCTTAGGGACTGTCCGGCTGCCTTTGAACAGTCCCTAACTCCACGTTGGAACCGTGCAATGGGGTCAGGTTCCCATCCTAACCCATGGTCCCAATGCTCCAACGGAGCACACCACGCCGGTCGTCCGAATCCACGCCGCCATCTGCTTATTAAGAGGGACGGGTGGAGGACCGCCGGCATTGACTGGTCCCATCCGCTGGGCGGCGGACCAGCCATTAAACGGCCGCAGAGGACAGGGAGGACGGCAACGACACACCGCATCTCCTCTTCCTCTGCGGCCCCATCGCCAACGCAACAGACGGCGAGCCCCCGTTCGGTCGCGGGAGATAGGGTGCACGGCAACGGCACACCGCGACACCTCTCCTCCCGCGACCCCTCCTCCATGGACGCATCCAGAGCGGGGCCCAGCGAAGCCCACCCGACGCGTCCCCACCCGGGATCCCTCTTGGTTCACCGTGGTTGTCCAAGCCACGGCTACTAAGCCCCCTCACCACGACAAGGTGGAAATCCGTCGAGGGGAGGAGGGTTCAATTCAAGGCATGGGGAACCAAACCTAGCCTAGAAATAGATCTTATTTACAAGTGATATTTTTAAGAAATCAATTTACTCTATATTTGTTTCACACACACTATATTTGTTTAAAGGTGAAGAGGATATACAGCGAATAAGCAATATTTAAGAATGAAATAGAAAATTAAAAATATTATAAACATTTGATTTTTGTACGGACCCTTGGCCCTCTCGAAGCAGAGTTGAGAGATGAATTTTCAATTTTAAATAAAATTCTTCTACAAGATATGAAAAGGAAGTCTTTAGTAGCAATCGCAAACGTCATCGAAACCTCTTTGGGGCCTGTCATCTGTCATGTATCACGCAATATGGCTACAAAACTGCTACACACAGAGTAAGAGGTAGTGCCACACTGCTTGCATGCAGCCGAATTGGGCCGGCACGACCGGGGAGGTACCTCTCGCTTACGTAAGATCGGCGTAAAGTGACAGCGTTGCTGTCGCGTTTCGTGCGGTGTGTAAGTAGCCGGAGGCCCATGGAGGTGGGGGAGAAAGGAGGGCAGCGCATCTGTAGTCTCTATGCGGATGTCTGTGGGCGTCGGTAGTCATGAAAATAGCTCCGACTGAGCGTTTGCCCCCCATAAGGGGGTTTTATGGTATAAACCATAAGAAAAAAAAAAACAGATTTTTGTACAATTTAACAAATGAAAATGTAGTGCGTTAGTATTCTTAGTGGGATAATGGCATTAAGTGCCATCGCTGATTTAAGCGTGCGCACGGCGCGGATGATATCGCCGTGCGCACGCCTGATCGTCGCAGGCATCCACCCATATGTCAATACAGTTTTGACGCGTAGGTGTACAGTCGATATCGTATTATTTAGTGATATATAGGCGTATTTATATAATTCATTGGACATATCCCATAAATCGGGGCATCATTAAACTTCCAAAATTCCTTGCACTATCTAAAGCAGACCTGGGCAGATGGCGGTAGAATTTTGTCTGGCTCATGAAGCATTGTATAAATTCATTAAATTCTTAGCAAAAACTATACTTAAAATAATTGGAAAAAGAAATTGTCAAATTTTCATCTGCAATGTGGCCCGACTATCAAAATATTTGCCCAACCCTGATATAAAGAGATTACAAAATTTGCTTCCCCTTCCTACCTCAATTGTGTAGGTTTTGGTGGTAGAGATCTCTTATAGAGGTAAGCACGCCTATGTATTTCTTCTGGTTACTAAATAGTATTAATTTTATATAAGTAGATATGTACGTAAAGAATAAATATTTAAAAAAGTAAATAAATTTTATCAACTAGTTGCTTAGACTGTACAAGCACGGCGCGTGTGACACGGATAACGCAGCGGCGTTCACTGTTTTTGTAGAAACAGCTCCGCGAGCGTGCTCCGTCGCGCGGACACGCGAGCGTGCCCCGTCGCCCGCGTGGCGGGCTCTCGCTTCCCGCGCCGCGTGCGGCGTGACGGGTCACTCGCCTAAGTCAGCGCTGCTCTAGGAAATTACAGGAACAAGCCCGCGAGGCGGACACCCGCGCCGTGCACCCGCTTAAGCGATGGCACTTATGTCGATATTTGAGATTTGCGTACATCATGCTGGCCAAAAACGAAATTACGTCATCTAGTTACATATATCTTTAACATTCCAGATGAAGAAAGACTGGGCCAGGATCTTTTCTGCATCCAGGATGAAATATTAGGGTGCTGTGCAAGACTGTCAGAGCAGGGCTGTTCGGTTGTAAGTACCTATACGGAAATTACTGTTCCCGCTCGTCGGCAATATGACATGGTTTTTTTATATAGTAGAAGGGATCAAACGAGCAGTCGGAGGCATTTTCATGACTACTGACTCCCAAAGACATCCGCACAGAGGCAATACAGATGCGTTGCCCTCCATCCTCCGTCTTTTTACTTTACCGCCAAACCGTTAAAGTGACTGCTAAGCTTTAATTTCCCATATGCATGGAGCCTTATATTTGAAAATTCAACTCTATAGAATCCCTTGTATTGCAGATTTTAATAACTAACAACATACAAATACTTATATTAAAAGAAAAAGTCGACTACAAAATACTGACGATGAGGGAAGTTAAAACGCTTGTTTGCCGTCCAAGAACAGAGGTAACTTATTATTTACCTTTAAACGATACGAAGAGAAATATTAAAATTACAATACCCAATGAATCCAACGACACAACTTCATACACTGATGAAAACAATTGTTATTCAGCTAACGATAGTGAACAGATAATATGCGGTTCGTCGAACATCGTTGGCGAAAAGAGAACCTCTTTAGACGAAGAAAGACGAAAAAATGCCAGTTTCAGAATTCAGTCCCTTGACAATGAAACACAGGATACGGTAAATACAGAAGAAATTGCAAATAACAGCACTGAAGAGAATAAAAACAATACGCAAAAGATTAAATTAAAACGACGTATGTCGTACGATAGTTCAAAAAGTCTGCCAAATGGGACTGTGAATTTCAAAGGCCACAGAAAAAAAGAAAGGGGGGATAGAACTATGAGTGAATCATGTACCGCAGAAATAAATGAATTTAGCTCTCAGAGTGATTCTAATGATTTTGGTGAAACACAAAATGAGTGCAATCCAAATGATTCTTTAACAAATGAAATAGTAAATGAAATAAAAGTTTTAAAAGATAGCGAACCGCCTTTTAACGATTCTAATATCTCTGAACAAAGTTTAAAATCACTGCTTAAAGAGGACAAAAATGTTATGTTTGAAATTACTAGTAAGGCCATGGAAGAGAATTTGAATATAAAATGCGACGAGTGGGTGTCTCGGTTTACTCAAATAATGGAAGAGGCCCTGACTCAGGTGCTAAACAGAGAACCAAAATTTGTGTGTGAGGCAATGCTGCCTCCATGGTCATTGTATGAGGCAACAGAATGTACTAGAAAGAAGTTTCATTATGACTCCGATATTGTGGATGCAGCAAACAAACTGCGTAACATACTGTTTGATATCGGCGGGTCGAGAGGTATGTATAATATTAAACAACAGTTTAGTTTTATCTCTTTTATTTTTTACGTAAATTACATACATTTACATGTTGATATTTTAAGTAATGCGATAAGAAACATTATGATTAAGCCCTAATAAATTGTTATTATCTTTCTTTTTACTCTTCGTACTTTCGTAGTAGTCCTTTATAGTAGTTCGAAATTCACCGAATGGAATATATTATATTGTCTGTTTACTTATTTTACAAATATCATAATATTTAGAAAAAATGTTTTTGTTTAAGGGAAAGTAAAATTAAATATCCGTCCCGAACAATATATGGAGGTTTACAGCTATGGTGTATACCTTATTGATTCTCTGCAGGTTTGTATTATTTTGTATTCCTTTATTTTTATATAATTAGAAATTAACAGGTTTAAAGATGCATTGCATAATATAATGTTAATTGACGTTAATCGTAATTAGTAGTTCGGACTCTTTTATGTATTTTGTAGAGTTTAATTGTTTGACTCAACATTATTTTATTCCATATAATTGTAAAATACGCGTAACTTTAGCGTAGTGATAGCCAAAATGACTTTTGAGCGGGAGCATCCTTAGCTATCGGCCTAAGCTATGTCGTTAGAAACCAAGGGCCAAGATAATAATAATAAAATAGCTAAGTATTCCACAAGGCCGTCATCGGGGCCACTTTAGGCATTGGTGGGGCACAATTTACAGTTGACACTACTAAACACTTGAAAAGATTGGCACAGTCTAGCATTTAATAGAGAGGCGTAAATAGAGAATAGAGAAGTATTTGCCCAACAGTGGGATACACTAGGCTGAGAACAATAATAATAATAAACACTAAACATTTGCATTCGCATTAATCAGTGTGAACCGTCTTCAATAATTAAAGTATACCTACCCAATATGTTACAATGTGGAGTAAGGGTCAATTCACACCAAAAGCGCGGCGAAGCGCAGCGAAACGAAGTGCAGTTTATGTGTCATATGAATTTAAACTTTATAATAATTGCTATAATACTTATTATCGCTTGAGAAACTCGAACGAGTCGCGCGGATTCGAGCGACTGCGCGAGGATTCGCTGGAAGCCGCGCGGAAGTCGCGAGAATTCGATAATAAGTACTACAGTAATGAAAATAAAGTTTAAATTTATATGACACTGAAAATGCGCTCCGCTTCGCTGCGCTTCGCCGCGCTTCGCCGCGCTTTTGGTGTGAATTAACCCTAACTGTTTTTTATGTTATAGGGGGGCAAAGGACCAGTCTGTGCAATTTTCATGACTACCGACGCCCATAGACATTCGCACAGAGGCTATATAGATGCGTTCCTCGTAGCGTCTATCTACACAGATGCGCTGCTCTCCTTTCTCCTTCCACCTCCACGGGCCACCGGTTACATACACACCGCACGAAACGCGATAGCACAGTTTACGCCGGCCTCGACTAAGCGAGAGGTACCTCTCCGGTCGTGCCGGCCCAATTCGGTTGCATGCAAGCATGCAGTGTGCAGTGCACTGTACACACACTTTTATTATAACATTACACAATTGACCTATTTTTTTTATTTCATATTAAACCATCTATCTTCAAAACTATTTTAATATAAAGGTAGGCATTTTTTTAAATTGATGTCTCTCGTATTGCAAAGTTAGTTGCGACTCGAGTGAAATTTTTATTGTTGCATCGCCAATCTAACGGTGGTATAGGTACATACTACAAGGAACCCACGGTGTGCGAGTTCCACTCGCACTCCACACTTGGCCGGATTTTTCATCTCTAGTAGGTTCTCTACTAGATATATTCTCTAAAAATTTGATACTCCTTAAACAATTAAAAATCCAAAAATAATAAAAAACAACGGTAAGACCGTCATTTTCGTGCATAGCACTAGCATTAAGTTGACTTTTTTATTATTTTCGTACAAAATAAAGATTTTTTTTTATTTATTTACTTTCTTGATAAATTTGTAACATTTAAATTTCTGTGATTATGTGATCAATTTATCTGTAAGGGAATGAATGTACCATTATGTATATTAATACTATGTTCTTTCAGGCGGAAATAAATGAGTGTGAAGATATACAGATAGCAGGTGAATCTCTATATAAGTTGTTGAGTGATATACAAGATCCGAATCTAGATTATAGGAACCAAAATATGATTGCTAATGTTGCCAATAAAGAAATTAAAAATACAACAATTAATCTTGGTGAGTTATCGGAACCATGATTATTATTAATTTAGATATAAAATAAAAAAAATATATAAATATAAAATAAAATAA
>LUGF01039433.1:220096-231389 GCA_001625245.1 Calycopis cecrops
GACCCCCCTCCACCACTGGCGGGTGGTACGACTCGCGCGCGGTTGTCGTGGTTAACCTAACCGGTTTGGCGGTTTGATTTGAGCTCTGTAAAAGGGCACTGTCATTATTCCCTGAGACTGAACTAACATCGTCGTTCGGGCTATTCAACCGATTATGTTATTTACTAGCTTTGCTATGCGCGCGTTGCTACGCCTCCAACAGATACGTCAGCGTGGACTATTATAGCAATATATAAAAGTCATTGGAATGACAGTGGCGCCATCTGTCTAAAATTGGTCTAAAATAGTACCCTATAGGTACCTTAATTTCCATTACTAACCTATAGCCACTATTGTAATGTACGACTCTAAGACTTAGGTAGTTTCTTTCAGCTAGGAAATCGAGGCTCAGCTAGTAAGTAATAAATAATAGATATGGCACTACACATCTATCCATTATTTAGGAATATCATAATAATTGTGAAAGTCTGCTATTACGCTTTCATGATTAAACCGTTCAACCGATTTACATCGATTTAGGAACTTGAGATCCTGATGTCAACCAATAGGTAGGTACTTTTTATTTAACGCTTCAGTGGCTGAAATAGGAAATTAACGCTTCGATGCAAAATGGATCATAGATATAATTTCTGAAGTGGGTCGTGGGAGTAGGGTTGCCAGATAGGCGGGATTTGCCGGAATGCTTCCGAAATTTTTGAGTCATATCCCGACTCACGAAAAATGAAAAAATGTCCTGACTAAACCGATAGGGTAAAGGCACAGACAAAACTCTGTCAGAAAGAAATAGTAGTAGGTAGGTATGTTTATTTTTGTATGGACTATAATTTATAATTTTTTCAAATTTTGTCCAGCTATTTTAGGCTTCCTATCTGGTATTTGAGATGTATCCCTATCTCCCTGCGATCATATCAAAGGGTCAAGTGTGGTTGCCGCTGCCGATCCTGGCGACACAGGAGTAGCAGCGGTGGGAACGAGTGGTGGGCCCAAGCCCGTTCAAAAAAAAAATGTATCCCTATGTGAATTGAAGATCTATGGTAGCAAAAAGAGAAAAGCGTGTATTCCATTCCTACTGCTGTCGAATGCCATACGGACCTGGGTCCACCATCTAGCATTATGCATCTCTTTCCACCGCCGGGAAAAGAGGTGGTATATTTCCCTATCGTCACCCTAACCAAGAAAATAGAATAGCTTTCGCTAGTCTGCCGAACTGTTACGGCAATTGCAATAATACAGGGTTACTTTTTGGTCACCGTCCAAATTTAAAATAAGGAAGTACCTAAACATCATTCCAAGGATGTGTGTTTAAATCTAATTGTAATATTTTGTTAAAAAAATCGATTTGAAATGTTCCTAATACACATCGATCATTGTTCGCACACGAAATGTATCGACTTCAAGGTCAATGTCACCGGCCGGTCGCGACTCGCGAGTCAGATGCCACGTGGTGACCAATAAATATGTTTAAATATGGGACAAAGCAATTGTATGTAATTATTTTTTTTTTCATAAATCGAATCTATTAATGATTCCGAACCATACCTGTAAATTTGGCGGGTGACCAAATAGTACCTTATATAGCCATTAGTACTAGATCCTTCTAAAAATAAGCGTAGATATATCTTAAGTAGATACGAGTATATAGTGAAAAGTATAAAAAAGAAGCGCGTGGAGAGGGCGTACATATTATATTTACGTCAAAGTAGGTCTGTTCTATATTGTTAACCCTTAAGGCCCCTGGTTATCAACTTATCAGACTGTAAGTGTAAGCAATATACCTACCTCCATTTTACTCCTACGAACACACCCACTAGACTCCTTGGCACATAAACGAATAATCTTTGTTAATCGTAACGTGCTAGGCATAAACTCTTATTAATTTCCTTAAGGAGGATTTACAATTCCACTAGGTATATGTTTTTTTCTGCTATGTGGCACTTTACTTTTGGCCTACCGTTAGGGAATTGGCGTAAAGATGTGTTGTCGTTCTTGTTCATTTTTGGTTTTGTTTTCTTGGCTTTAACGAATTTGTAATGTTGTAATATTTCGCATTTATCTATGCATAGGTGCCTATAACATTCTCTGTCTCTTATCTTCGGGACTCTGACTTGGATGGAAATTATATTTGTATCTTGTAACAATTTCACCTTGGCCCTTATCTCACTTCTCGATCCTTGACAGAGTCCTACCGTAGCGACTTGTATTCTCTGTCTACGGTAGCGACTGTACTTAGACTGTCATAGTTGCGGTGTTGTATAGGCCCATCAACATTTGGATATAACGCGAATGAAATTGGCACAGTTAAAAAGACGCCAGAACAGAACTGGTCTCGATCGACTCAAAGGCTTTTTAATAATCCACAAATACTAAAATTGGGGCAGGTTATATTCTGACTTTTTCTGTATAACCTCATGCCCTATGCCTCACTGTGAGGATTTGGTAATCCGTAACTACGTAAAAAATTAATGCGACTCGCGTGGCTTTTTATCGTAATAGTAGCTAGTTCATGCGCAAAATATGGTTTGAGGTGTAAAGTACGATAAAATCTCTTAAAGTATTTATACTGTAATGACTCAAATTCTAGTAAACTTAAGACGTTATATAAAGAACTTGTTTTTCTCGTCAATGTAGTTATGTTATAAAATATATCCTTGTACTATAATTAGTACGTCGAATGAGTTGGGCATGAATGTGTTCACTTATTGAATATTTAAGTAGTTATCACGTATATGTGTAGGTCATTCTATAGTTAAGGTTTTGTAGGCGTAACTATGTCATGCATTAGGTATGTGCTGTTAGCGAGGAACGAATCGTTTACACTTTATAGTATCTCATGGGCAGATGATGTAATAGAGCCTTACGTCATTCACTTGTTTCGACGACATAATTAAATTACACAATTAATTTACCATGACCCATTTAATGGATTTGTTTTTTCTTTTGGAGCCTACCTACTACAGAACTGTAGTCTGTACCTACTTGGTACATGATGTAGGTACTGATCTGCTCTCTAAACATGGCGGAATACATAAATAAACTAACGGTTCTTTTAGTAGGTGACGGCTTAGTAATTTATTCCCCTACACTGTACACATTCGCAACATCTTCATCTTGATGCCAAATTTGGAACAATCTCTTGCTATCTCTTGTTATTTTAACATGAAAACTGATTCTAGCTCATAGGTTACTAGATAGGTAGATACCTATCTACCTAAATACCTAATACCATAGCAGTGTAGAAATGACAAATTTACAGATATATAAATGTATCTAAGTACTAATTTAGAGAATTAGACTATGACAATTATGCTAACAAATTTATGTATCTTTCGCGTAACAATATTACTGCCACTCTTTATAAAGATACTAGCTATGTCCTGCGGTTTTGGCCGAATTACCTAATAATCTTCCCCCCTATTTCATCCTCTTAGGGGTTGAAATTTTAAAACTCCTAACACAGAAACCTTCGTGGGCTCATGCACAACAAGTTTCCCAAAGATCATCACATGATCGAATACATAATTTACGATTCTATAAAGGACATACAAACATTCATTTTTATGTAGATAGTGGCTTGGCCCGGTGTTCTCATACATTTCGATGCACAAGATCAATATTACTTGGTGAAAGTATAGTTTCACTGCGTATATGAGCGCGCCAGTTCCTGTTTAGGGTCAACGAATGCGTGGGCACTCCATGAATGTAAACAAGTGTGCTACCGGCTGCGTAAAATAGTAACGCTATTTATAAACATCTTAGGAATTGGTACCTATGATAAATGTTAAAACAAACATTAAATACGTTCGTTAATAGTTCCAAGGTATGTTCATGTCGAAGTTTACACGAGTATCACTGTTTACAACAAGCTAATAAGTTTGAAAGGATTACATTAGTGGTAAATTTTACAAAAATGGTTGCGGTTATTATATTGGCGTCTGTTACTTTTTTATTTATTAATGTATTTTGAAAGAACACGCAAGAAAACGTGGCCAATCAATTAAACATTACGCTTCTTGATTTATATTTTTATATCAATAAAAATATTTTTTACATATTATATGGTATTCTGACTCTTTAGGAAACTAGTGTGTATGTATGTTGTTGTTTAGACATTTATGTATTATTAAGATATGACATGTACAATCCAAATTGTATGATAGGTATATTAATTATTATATTATTATTATTATATCAAGCCCATTATGTGTCCCATTGTTGGGCCTTTGCCTCCCCCCATTATTTTCATTTTTGTCTGTTCAAAGCTACATCACGCCAATCAGGCAGGCGGGTACGTCGAGTTCACCTCGCCATCTTATTTTTGGTCTGCCGCGTCGCCTTTGGTCCCAAAAGTAGCAATTTTTGCCCAAGACTCGTCAGGTCTGCGGCAGACATGTCCAGTCCAGTTCCATTTGAGCTCCTCGGATTTGAGACACACGTCAACGATTTTTGTGGGGGAGCGCAGTTCGGTGTTTCGGATTCTGTCCAATAGTTCAACTCCATCGCAACTAGCGTTGTAAATTCGTTTCTAAATACTGTACCGTTTAAACTACTAGTTAGAATTAGGACAATACCAAAAATAATTTTCTCCTGAATTCTTCCGAAATCAATGGCCTACTTTATGTGTTGACTTCGGCCTTACTCAGATGAACAATCGTATATTAATTTCTTAGTAAATTAAATATATAGATAATACGAAATTCTGGGTTTCTAATTCCAATGGCCAATAATCGTTAGCTAATGGTGGTCATCATTATATCTATCAGATGAGAATGGTTCAATTTTGAAGAAAATTTTATCGTCTATCATTGCTTAGATATTGTCGATCACTTAATCCTACACTTTATTTAAAAAAAAAATCTATTTTCTTTCCTAAGAGTTAATTTTAATCACATTATGACCATTTGATTTTGATAGAGATATGCCTTTGGATATATAAATTAAAGGCTGACTGCTCTTGAATTTATCTTACTTCATTTGAATTTGTATTTTGTGGGGACGTTTATTTTCAGGATCCTGGACATCATATAAAATTGATACATTCCTAACTAAACAGGGAACGTTGAAAACCCAATCACATCTTAAAGGTGCGCTTATGTTTCATTCATTATCATCAATTTCGTTTAGTTTACGTAGATATCTAAGTATTTCTTTAAATTTTAAAACACAAGGAAATGTCAAATATGATAGACATAAAATTAGAACAATGAAAAAGTACGTTCCGTTTCTGAATAGGGTAAAATAGGAAAATGGTTGTTTGCAGTAATGTTGTTATAATTTTTATTGAATCTATTATTATTAGATATTATTATCGAGCGAGTCTTTCCGCTATCCCACAACCACAATCTTGTAGTGTATACGAAATAACTATCACATCTCTAGGTTTGATATTATCACAGTAATTTAAACATTACCTATGTTCTGTTTAGATGTGTATCAAAAATGTTCTGAAAAGTCTCGCGAATAATAAAGACTGTATTTTCTGCGTTAAAATAATTAATACGTAAGTATAGTTATAATAGTAGTAGTAATCCTACTTATCCTACTAATATATCTAATATATAAAATTCTCGTGTCACAGTTTTCGTTGCCATACTCCTCCGAAACGGCTTGACCGATTCTCATGAAATTGTGTGAGCATATTGAGTAGATCTGAGAATCGGCCAACATCTATTTTTCATCCCGATATTCCCGCGGGATCGAAAGTTACGCGGGTGAAACCGCGGGGCGCAGCTAGTTATCTATAAATGCGAAAGTTTGTAAGGATGTTTGTTACTCATACACTCACACAAAAACTACTGAAAGGATTTTCATGAAACTTTAAAGTAATATAGCTTTCATATCAGAATAACAAAGTTAAAATTTTGAATCATTTTTGAAGTCCAAAATCCACGCGGGCGAAGCCGCGGGCGGAAGCTAGTAGTTAAGTATTTGACAATCCCGACGTTTCAGAAGCTTGGTGCAAGCAAAGTAGTGGTTTTAACTTGTGTAACATTCGCGTAAATTTAAGAAATTATATTACTCATGATTTAAAAATAGGCGCGTAAATGAGGTCTCACCGTTGAGCGTTCCGCTTGTATTTAATAAAACTCACAACACAAACAACACGTCCGTTGGCTACACTTATCGAGACTGCGTACCGACTAGTGGTTCTGGGGCGTTGAGACGCTGCGTCACAACACTATGAAGTTGACTAATATTGACGATAAGATTACGGGAAAATTTGTAGGCGAGAGTGACGACCTTTACCTTATCAAGACTCAGCTATAGGTGCATAGTATGTAGTTATTAGTTATTAGGAAATGTAACAGTAATCCCTACTGATTGGATATCTAATAACACGGTCTAATAAACTATTGATGCTTGTAATGTAAGTAAGTAGTAACATAAATTAAATATAGGTACGTGGATAGTCCATTACTTAAATTTTAGAATTTATAGATGTAAGTCAAGTTTGTATTCAGTTAACTAATAGGAAAGAAATATTGCTTAAAATATATATCCATATTTATATTATAAATGCGAAAGTACAGGGTCCGCCAGCGTTACCTGATGGTTTTAGAAATAATGGTACACATACTATTTCTGAGGTATGATAATAATATGTATTTTAATATGAAGACAATAAAGTAATGTATACAATGTTTGATGTTTTGTTGGTATCATATTTCACTTATGGAACACAACGTTACTCAAATGCTGACCCTCATTTCGATACATTCTTTTACTCTGTGTGCAAAATTTGCCATCACCTTCTCCAGCATGTTTCGGGGTATAGAACGAATTTCTTGTCTGGTCTTATCTTTCAACTGAACCAGAGTGCTGGGCTTATAGATGTACACCTTGTTCTTGAGGTATCCCCATAGAAAATAGTCGCAAGAGGTGAGATCGGGCGAGCAGGGAGGCCAGTCAATGTTTTCTCTCTTTGATATGACTTTTCCGAGAAATAACCTTCTTACTTCGGCGATGGAACCATTGGAAGTGTGAAAAGTCGCTCCATCTTGTTGAAAATAAATCTTACAACGACTCAGGCGGCGGCGACGAAATTCCGGGACGAGATATTCACGTAACATAGTCTGATAGCGCTCAGAGTTTACAGTGACTGCTCTTCCACCTTCTTCAAAAAATAGGGGTCTATTACACCAAATTTCGCCACTGCAGCCGACACTGTATCCTTATCAGAGTGCAACGGTTGTTGATGCAGCTCTTTAGGATTATTCTGTGCCCAATACCGACAGTTTTGTTTGTTTACTGCACCATTCAGATGAAAAAGAGGTTCATCGGATATAAAGAGCGAGATACCTGGGTCTTCGTCCAAAATCTCCCTGACCTTGTACGAGAAAATATTCCTTCGCATAATATTCTGCGGTTTGAGCATCTGTACAGCAGCAATTTTATAGGGAAGAAAGTGTAGATCGTGTAGAATACGTCGAACAGATGTGTTTGACAATCCAAGAGCCTGAGAGTGTTGTTTGGCAGACCGGCGTGGACTTTTCTGTATTGCAAGACGTACTGCCTCAACGTTTCCAGGTGTTCTAACACTTCTTGTACTACCTTCTGGCTTCTTTTTAAAGTAGAACCTATCTCACGAAAATACTGAATCCAATTCAGAATGGTATTGCGAGTAGGAACTTTCCCACGGGGGCTGATGCGAAAGTGAGTACGAAACTTTCTTTGAGTAACAGTCACAGAATCACCGTATTTAAAAAACGTCTCCACGACAAAAGCACGACGCTGCGAGGTCCAGGTCTACATTGTAACTAAACCTCTTTTATATGCTCCTTGACTAAACCTTCATTTGTATTGAAAACGGTGACACTCTCATCAACAATCTACGACATGTTGTAACTTATTACTGCGCAAGTCAAATGTGTCAGGTAACGCTGGCGGAACCTGTATAAATTAGGACTTTGGTTGTTTGCTACAAATTAATGAATAGGTATGTGTGTCAGATTTTTCTGAAAATTAGCCTTCAATCTCTTCAAAAGGGGGGTGAAAGATTAATACAATTTCTTGTAGAATAAAAATTTAATTATTCTTTAAATAATTAAATTTTTTGAATACACCTTTTAAGATCTAACCCTTAAAAATATGGTAAAATTTGTATTGGACTTTGGGAATTTTCAAGTGATCGGGCTGAAGTTTAGCAGGTTGATAGCTAATATGAAGAAGGCAAACGAGAAGATTTTATTTTTCAACAACATACAATACAGTCTATATCTATTATTAGTTCGAATAATTCCTCGCAAAACTCCCTAAATTATTCACAGCGACCTGACATCTTAACACTAGGACGGAATGTCTAACTGCCTGGAAAGATCCTGGTAATCGACGATTTGAGTCGCTCGCGCATAGCACTATGTGTGGTCGAATCTGCGCTCAGTTGTTCTTTAACGTTTCAGCCGATGGGCTGGTGTAAGATACTGATTCGTCCTGCCGAGCACACCTAGCTCCTGAGATGCTAATTTTTCGTACTTTGTTAATTAATCTTTTTTACATTAGCACAATGTTTTCGCCATTCAGCCACTGAAATGTTATTAAATGCCTCTGCAACGACTTGTTGCATCTCTGCATCTAGCTTTCCAATATTATGCTATGCCACGTAACGTTTCATTGAACTCCAAATCATTTCTATTGCATTTAAATCGCAATAGAAATGATTTGGAGTTCAATAAAACGTTCGGGCAATCTAAGAACGGAGTGCCCATGGTCTTTAAGTAACCTGCCAAATTCGTACTCTACTGGTTTGTGTCTTTTTATCAACTCATACAGTTGAGGTTTATTGTAGCTTTCCTGGAAGTCAACATTATATTCAATAAGCCACGTCTGCATGTCAGATTTTTTGTGGCTCATATTAGGACATTTGTTGGTACATATGCTGTGGTAAGGAGCGTTGTCCATGACAATTATTGTCTCTTCTTGTAAATTAGGAATACATTTTTCAGATACCCATTTTTTTGAAATTAGCATTATTCATGTCATCGTGATTATCGCTATTTTTCGAATTTGATTTAAAAACTAGTAAGGCATTCTGTACAAAACCTGTCTCTCCTTCAGCGTGCACGATAATCCATCGATTTCCCTTTGGATTCAAAACACTTTCAACATTATTACCTTGCCAGCAACGTCCAGCAGTATGTGAGGAATGGATATATATCTCATTTAAGTATACAAGTGATTTTTTGTCACCACATTCATTGTTCTTTATTTTCTGCAGATAACTGGCTCTCCATGTAGTTACGTCTTTGCGTTTGATGAGGACTTTTCTATTCGATTGTGTTTTCTTGTATCGAAAACCAATTTTATGTAATATTTTCCATGATGTTTCTCAACTTGCTCCAAAATTAATTTCATCACTTAAAACATTGAGTAACTTTGGTATAGTTGGTATTTCTTTCTCCAATGTGTAGAACTTGTGAAATTTTCTCCTTACCACGCTTAAGTCAAAATCGTCAATTTCGACCTTTCCCTTCTTTCTTTCCCTGTTTTTCCCGGGGGTAGTAATATTCGTGCCTATACCAATATACCAGTGTAAAATGACTGCTAGGCTGTAGTGTTTCGTGCGGTGTAAGTAGCCTGTAGTTGAGGAAGGAGGGCAACGCATCTTTATAGCCTTTATGCGAAAGTCTAGGTCCTGCTTCGAATCCCGCAGCCCGCCTCAGCCTAAAAAGAGCTATTTAATTTCTTATGGCAGACCGGAATCAGGAATCTGGTGGTGATACACCTAGGGTTGCCACCCATACTTTATAATAAAGTATTGTACATTATTTCAAATATTTGTTATCTATATTTTATGAGAACAATGAAGTACGCGGAAAACTTTATATTGCACAATCAAAAATTTATGGGATCTGTAAGCCTGCCTCCTGTGAAAACCTGTTTTACATATTAAAATTAAATAGGCTGTAACACTGATGATAGGTACTTCTAAAAAGTGAAATAAAGTACGTACTACCTACTACTGGAGGTAAAAACTGTAAGGATAAAACAAAATGTAGATACTTTATTTGAAATCATGTACTTTTTCTTACTATTTGTGTGCTCTCAGAGAAAAAGGTGGCAACCTTTTTCTCTTACCCCCTTTATACCCCCGTTCCTTCGAGAGCACATTAAGCCGTCGGTGTTTCGCCTGATTTAATAAAGGAATATTGGGTTTGTCTTCGCGCATCCCCATGACAACTATTAAATACACAAGTTCTGCTTAGTACGCTCTGCCTCCTGTTACCTGTATCCTATAGAGTACCTAAGTCCTATAGAGTTTGTGGGCGTACGACGTCACCAAAAGATCCCAACTGCTCGTTTGTCCACTTATGTTATAAAAACGGAAAACAACACATAAAATAAAATAATATATTATATTAAAATAATTATTGCAGGACTACATGGCAGCTTATCCGAAACCTCGTCCGTCAAGTATTCCTTCCGCGCAGTATTTCGGAAACTGTATCACTTGCAATAGGAAGTCGGTTAAGCCCTGTAATAAAAGAATTTTAGATTAATACATAACGGTTTAAGATCTTTATATAGAACGACTATAGCCAGTTTAGTAGGATGCTGCATGCATGCATGTAGCCGCATTGAGCCGGCAAGACGGGGGTTTTTTTTTTAATTTTTTTTCAAAGAATGCATTAAAAAAATTTAGTATACTGCAATCAAATATACTACTGTAGGTTTAGTATAGGTCCCCCTCGACGGATCTCCACCGTGTCGTGGTGAGGGGGCTTAGTTACCGTGGCTTGGACAACCAAGGTGAACCAAGAGGGATCCCGGGTGTGGACGCGTCGAATGGGCTTCGCTAGGGCCCGCTCTGGATGCGTCCATGAAGGAGGGGTCGCGGGAGGAGAGGTGTCTCGGTGTGTCGTTGCCGTGCACCCTATCTCCCTACCTACACGCCCCCCGAACGGGGGCGCACTGTCTGATGCGTTAGCGGTGGGGCCGCAGAGGAAGAAGAGAAGCGGTGTGTCGTTGCCGTCCTTCCTGTCCTCTGCGGCCGTTTAATGGTTGGTCCGCCGCCCAGCGGATGGGACCAGCCAATGCCGGAGGTCCTCCACCCGTCCCTCTGAATCAGCAGATGGCGGCGTGGATTCGGAAGACCGGCGTGGTGTGCTCCGTTGAAGCATTGGGACCAGGGGTAAGGATGGGAACCAGACCCCATTGAACGGCTCCGACGTGGAGAACGGACTGTTCAAAGGCAGCCGGACAGTCCCCAAGGAGGAGGAGTCTGGCTTGTTCACCGAGGCCAGCCTGTCGCTGGAGGCGCCCTGTTGCTTTTAGATCCGAGGCCCTCCAGTTATAGCGG
>LUGF01039433.1:235949-247163 GCA_001625245.1 Calycopis cecrops
AATAGAGCATATCCCCCATTGGCGGAGATAATAGGTGGCGGGGGGTTATTTTCAAAGCTGTTTTCTTTAGTTCAGTAATTTATCGTTATATATAGCTATAATTTAGCTATATCAATCAGATGAAGTAGGTATTGTGTAGTAATAAATCTGAATACTTTTGAGATATCGTATAATTTAAAGAAAAACATTAAAACGGTCTAAGTAAACTATTGACATCTGTGTAGCCTCTATGTGGATGTCTATGGGCGTCGGTGGTTATGAAAATGGCTCTGACTGCTCGTTTGCCCCTTATACCATAAAAAAAAACTAAGGGAATGAATTACAATGATACATTTCACTTACCGGTTCGAAGGAGTCTGATCCTGAATCTGAATTTAAATTATTTATCTATAATTATTTCCAATCCACTGTAGAAGACGTTGTTCTGCCTCTGTCTTCTGCCGCTTGTTGCAGTCGGTATCACAACTTCAAATACTTTATTGTATGGAAAAATAATGGATTGACAATTCGGCTACATAAAATTACACGTCACCATGACGACATATTTTCTAATAATGACAAGACAACGGCTGTCGGCTCTTTATAATGCTGGCAGGCTGCATTCCAACAAAAACATTTTATATTTTTATTACTTTATTAATAAACTAGCTTCCGCCCGCGACTTCGTCCGCGCGGATGTCGGTCTTCGCGTGGATGGATTTATTTTTTTTCTACGTATTTTTCCTGGATAAAAAGTATCCCATTTTATGCCCAGGATAATAAGGTATAATACGAATACGAAGTTTCATCGAAATCGAACCGTTAGTTTTCACGTGATGCCTGACATACAGACAGACAGACAGACAGACAGACAGACAGACAGACAGACAAAAATTTTTTTAATCGCATATTTGGGTTTGGTATCGATCCAGTAACACCCCCTGCTATTTATTTTTTCAATATTTTCAATGTACAGAATTGCCCCTTCTACAGATTTATTATATGTATAGATAATAGATTAACTTTATACTGACCGATGCAACAGAATTAGCATTTATTGCTTATTAAATTAATAGATTAAATAATACTCGAACCAACTTACTGTCATCAATTCATAATTTTACAAAAGGTATTTTATAAAATGTGGATTTTTTCTTTTATACAGATGAATTGGACCTTCACGACCGGACCAATAGCTCATAATATGATACCGGCATAAAGTGATGACTACTTATACCATGGTTTAGTGCAATTCGTGAAAGTGATCCTAATATTGTTGCTTGGAAGACTACTTGTATTTAGAAGGGTAGGTACTACCGTATTATTATCATTACATAGTATAAAATAAAGTCGTCCGTCTGTGTGTCTGTATGCTTAGATCTTTAACATTACGCAACCGATTTTGATGGAGTTGTTTTTTTTATAGATAGAGTAAATCAAGAGGAAGTTTAATAACTCTGTTTTTGAAGTCCTAAACTCACGCGGGCGAAGCTGCGCTTCGCGCACCCCCATGACCACCACGGAATAGATAAAAGAGGTTGGAAAGGAAATCATGCTTGAATTGTATGAAAACCAGTGTCGCCGTTTGTCTCCCCACTATTTATTTTTACTACTAACGCAATCCAATACGTACGTACATTTCGCACATATATGTAGAAATCACTTAGAACTCTAAGTTACTATTGGTTCACATACTAGAGCAATTTCTATAAATGACGTGCATTTGACAAATGCTTGACACGCATAAAACACACGCATACATAACTAGGGTTGCAGTTGACTATTGATATCGATAGAAATCTTTAACACGAGATGAGGGATATAAATGTTAGTAGATAAAAAGGTAACACGGGTAAAAAAAAGATTTAAATGTATATAATTGTATACTATTTATATAAAGTAGGTATATTAAATATTTTAAGTGCTATTTATTCAATTATTTTCCCCGAAATAAAATGTAACTATTAAGTAACATCCGTTTGCTTTCTTGTAAATTAGAATTTTTCAAAATAAAGTGCAATCTTACATTCATATATTTTTCTATAATAGCTTTAGTTAAATCTGTTACATGGCTAGCTGTAGGATACAATCCAATCTCATGATAACTAATATTGCTGAATAATTGAGACCCGACAAAATATTTATACGTACTATAGGCGAAGATGTGCAATTGAGTATAGAATATACTATAATATTATAATATATTGACAATAAAATACTTGGAAATAATAAGGCTCAGAGGATGATAGAGTATGTCATACCTGAATATTTATATTCTTCAGAATAGACATATCTTCATTTTTAATACAAAACTTTTCTTGAATACTATGTAAGATAACTTCAATTTTTTTTTATTTTTTTCTTCAGCCTTCTATTTTGTGCTTGTATTCTCTTAATCTGTAACTTTGCCTCTTTATTATTAATAATAATATGTTTAAGTTTCCTTTTCCTAGGTGACGATAAGTTAGAAGTTGATATTAATTCTTTCTATAACAAAGCAAGATGTTATCACTATACTAAAATTTATTAATTTATAATGTGAATGTTTATTTATTTAAAATTGAGATATTTACGTCTGGTGTTATTCAGTCCTACAAAAATCCAATTAATCGAATTTTTTATCGAATAAGTCACATCTCTTATTCGTTGCCAAGGACTCCCCAAAAACAAAGCCCAACCCATGCGATGCGTCTACTCGTGAAGTATCGTCTCTATACAATACACTGCGTGCTATCAATGGCGTTGCGTGGATTGCTTGCGTACTTTACAGATAATGTAAATTTTTTTCTATTTGTTTGCAATATTGTTGTTTCGATCGGTAATTACGTAATATAAAATACATTTTTTGAAAAAAAAAAAGACTTTAGACTAAGTTTTTCGACTTACCTATGAAAAGAAATACCTCCCTGCTTAATACTTGATGTCTGGCTTTTATTTTTACAAATAATAATAGCACAAAACGGCATTTTAAACAAATTTTACGCAGCTCTTGTCACAATCACATTGCAAGAGCGACTAAAAGCACGACATTCGTGTTTCGTTTCAAGTATGATTATCTAATCATACTTGCGGCGCGCCCGCTCCGCCCACATTTCCATTCCAACCTTATTTATCTATTCCGTGATGACCACTATTTAATACACAAGATCAGCTTAGTACGCTCAGCCTCCTGTGTTCTACAGAGTAGCTGATTCGATTACGAACATAATGGGATGTTTTTGGGCGTACGTGGTAACACGTCACACGTTCATACCACGTAAGAACGGTATGGAAAGATCCGAACTGCTCGTTTGTCCGCTTATGTTATAAAAAAGTAACAACAACACATAAAATAAAAAAAATATATTATATAGTATAATAAAATAATATATATTAATTATTGCATGACTGCATGGCAGTTTATCCGAAACCTCGACCGTCAAGTATTCCTTCCGCGCAGTATTTCGGAAACTGTACCACTTGCAATAGGAAGTCGGTTATGTCCTGGAATAAAAGAGATTTAGATTAAGGGTCAATTCACACCGAGACGCGACGCGACGTGACGCGGCTTTGATTTCGCGCTGCGCAGCGCGGCGCCACGAGATGCCTCGCGGCGCCGCGAGACGCATGTTTAAATCGTATCATCAACGACGCCGCGCGGCGCAGCGAGACGCCACTTTTGTAATCTTCTTCCTCTTCTTCTTCTTCAAGAAGTCCGATTATAACAAGATCCCAGTCTATCTCCCACTCTTTATCACTTGACCGAACTGCATGAGATCTAAACGAAGTCGGGACGGAAATAGTAGACAAGTCACCACAGCGGCCTCAGACTGTTTCGCGCGGCAACGCGAGACGCAGCACCGCTCTTGCACGCCGTGCGTCACCGCCCCGTCGCGCGTCGCGATATGTCGCGCTGCGCCGCGAGGCGTCTCGAGGTGCAGCGCTGCGCAGCGCAACGTATCTGAATTCTCACAATGAAATGTGTATCTTTTCGTGTAGTAAATAAAGTATATTTTGGGTTGCTCTATGTAAAATCTACGCGCGGCGCCGCGAGGCGTCGCGTCTCGGTGTGAGCTGACCCTAATACACAACGGTTTAAGATCTCAATATAGAACGACCATAATTAATGAAGTTTAGTAGGAGGTGCTACGACGCATGCATGCATGTAGCCGAATTATCCGGCACGGCGCGGCGGGGTACTCTTGCTTACACGATATCTGCGTAAAGTGTAAGTAGTCGGTGGCCCATGGAGTATTACGCAGATGTCTATGAGCGTCGCTAGTCATGCCTTCGATAGCTCGTTTGCTCCGTTAAGTATACTAAAAAAAATTCTTATTTAATGTAATTGTGTGTTTATTGATGGAGAATGTGGATTGATCATCGGAATAATATTTTAACTAAGTTTGCGTATAGTAAAAAAAAACCGGCCAAGTGCGAGTCGGACTCGCACACCGAGGGTTCCGTACCAACGAAAGGTCTCTGCGACATTTTTTACCAGAAAATAAAATTACTTGGTTTTTCAGAGCATTTGTATGAACGACAAAGTTGTATTTGCATTTTTTGAATATGTGTTATTTCTCAAAAACTAATAGTGATATCTCGCTCAAACCAATTTTCTTGATAATTTTCATTGAGATCTACAGCATATTTGTTTTTTAGATTTCTCACTCTCTTATTTTAAAAGTTAGTTTACACACACTCATTTTTCCACTTTGGAAGCGTCTATCTTTCAAACGATTAATTTTGACGAAAAATGGTTTTAGTAACCTTAATGTCATTTTTAAAGACCTATTCACAGACATCCCTCACATACAGGTTGGATGAAAAAAAATTAGATCCAGTTCTATGTATGGAGTGCCCCCCCCCTTTATTTCTTAATTTATTTATTTTTATTCATAATTCTAATAGCGGTTCACAGAATACATCAACCTAGAAAGTTTTAACTACGACGGCCCAATAGTTTCGGAAAAAAATGGCTGTGACATACGGACGGACGGACAGACATGACGAATCTATAAGGGTTCCGTTTTTTGCCATTTTGGCTACGGAATCCCAAAAAGCACGGTCCAATATTGTATAGAAATATTTCTGCGAAATATAGTTTTTTTCAAAGTATGCATTAAAAAAATATTATATTATGGTTAGAAGTGAACCTGTATCAATATGTTGAATAGTTTTTGCACCAAAAAAATGTTCCTGTGGGATGCCATGGGATGATGACTTTGATGTATTTGTTACTGCTTCACGCTAAAACTACTTATCAGATGCTCATGAAATTTGACATATGGTTAGAAGGGAACCTGTATTAACATACCTATAGGATAATTTTTATCCCGAAAAAAATTACTTTGGGATGCCAAGGGATAATTTTGCCTTTTACATTCGGCTGCGACAAAATGCATGCAAGTAAAAATAAATGCATAAACAAATAATTGGAGCACAAAAAGTGTATCTTGGGATACCTCTTAACCCGATAAAATGTTCTTGGGGGGTGACATTTATATCTCTTCTGATCCCGATAATGGTCCCATGCGATGAATTTATACTATTTTTACGGACAAAGATGTTGTTAGTTGTTTTTGTTGCTATGTTACAAGGTCTAGCTCACACAAAGCTCAGAATTCAGAAATATGATGAGTAAAGGAACTGAATAGTTTTCTTTGAGGAACATGGGACCAAAATGAGAAAAAAAAAAGAATTCTCCTGTACATTAGTACAAGGGAGATTACACCATTTATCCCTGTGTAGTGCGAATATTTTGTTACTGAGGTTAGTGTGAGTTTAGTCTTTATTACCTAAAGTTTTCCCAATAAAATAATGACATACGAATCATCTCCCGGGACTACTACTTTAATCATGTTTTCATCCAGGTTTTCATTTATCGTGTGCCAAACTCATGTAAATAATATTAGCAGTCGTATTTGCGATTTGGTAGCCTTGCACAAACACTACTTATATATCTACTAGCTGACCTAATGAACTTCGTTCCGCCTAACTGTCAATAGATGGCGCTGACGGTTTATTACAACTCGCTAACAAAATGTTTTAGCTGTATGATATAATGAATCTGAATTTAATACGCAGCACGGCTTAATTACACATTTATTAAACTGATATTATAAATGTGAAAGTTTATTTGCTTGGATGCTTGGACGTTTGGATGTTTGTCCGTCAATCACGCTAAAACTACTGAACGGGTTTTGATAAAATTTGTTATACAGATAGAGTATTAGCTGACTTAGATTATAGAATACTATCCCCTGTGATATGAATATTTTTTCACGTTCCAAGTATTCTTTTAAAAAATGATCTACAATCAATATCGAAGCCATAGGTATACTTAGTTTTTAGAATTTTTGTTTGTAGGTACGTATGTCCGAGCTAAATTAAAAAAGTACTGCACGAATTCACTTCAAATGAATATTACTAACAGGTTGGGTCATCATATAGGCTACATACAATCACGCTATCACCTACGGAGGAGGAGCTGTAAATCTTTCATTCGGAAGAATTGAGAACTTTCATTTTTCCAGTCCAAAATCCAGGGAGGCAAATTAGCGGGCGGAAGCTAGTTAGGTATAAAAACCTAATATTATTAAAAGCTAAACATTATGTAGGTTTTCCGTACTAAGTAGAGAGGTACATATTTTTGTATATCTTATTACTTATCTTAAATTTTACTTATCTAATATCTATTAACGTCCATATACATCCACACAATTGCTAAGCAGATGCGCTGCCCTCCTTTCCTTCGCCTCCTCCAATTGGTCACCGAAAACTTACACGCGTACAGCTACGTATCCACTATGCGCTCCTGGCGCGCCATGAACACCCGCGTCAAGAGTGCGTTCCGCAGAACGCGCTCCAAATATTCGATTGATATCAACTAAGCGCGCATGGCGCGCGTGGCAACTGTTCCAGTGTTCGGTTCGTTAATTTACGGCACCTTTGATTATCCATAACGGGAGCGCAACAAACACAAAAAAATACAAAACATCCGTCTCAATTGGCGCGCGCGCCACGATTGATGCGTGGTAAAAAACCGACACCCGACGGAACGGACCGCTCCGCGTTCGGGCGCTCCAACGAACAAAATGGCGCGCGTTCCAAAATGGTATCTATTTCGCGCTCTTGGAACGCGCGCCAATGTTCGCTCTCTTGGAGCGCATAGTGGATACGCATCTTTAGTTTCGTCACATCAGTCTGTTTATTTACGCAGTTTACCTAAATATATGAGTATACTATACTATACAGGGTTATTTATTGGTCACCGGCAAATGTTATAATAAGCAAGTAAACATCAATGCAAGGGTGTGTTTTAAATTTGATCGTCTAATTGTAATATTTTGTTAAATAAAAATCGATTTTAAATGGTCCTTAAATTTTTAAGATTAATTAATCGATTGTGATTCTTACAAGAAATGTATCGACTTCAAGGTCAGTGACAAAAGTTATACTACTGAGCAGTAAGTACTCGCAGTGCAGTTTGGAACGCACCTCGGTTGTGCGGATGTGTTCTGACTGTGACACATCTGTATAGTCATTCAGATTTTTGTGCTTTGAATTCAAGTGATATGTATAATCACATCATAATATAATAATATGATCTATATTATTTCACTTCATCTTTTTGTATTGTCATTGCTCCTTCTAGCTACGTACACGCAGGTAGTCTACGTCAGTTCTAGGTATTTTATCGTATATTTTGGTCCAAAAATATTATTTTTTAATATTCCCAAATCGATTTATCGTTTGATTAATGTCACTTTAAAAAAATTGAATATCTTGAAAGCTTTTGTTCGCCGTTGTTAAGACAAATGTAATAATGAATAGAATCTCTGTATTTTGATATTTTTTCATTCGTAGACGCTAAAAAAATAGTCAACAAGAATTTGTATGAGAGTTCTCCATTGTCCTTTGGGGGGGGACCCTTTTGACAGTGTCGATAAATATTTACTTACCGATAAAGGCTCAATGCACACTGTAAATGGCAGCAATATTATGTAGAACCCTACTGCGATGCTGGCGATCCAAAATGATATAAATATAAAAATGAGTAGCCATATAAGGGACATTATAATGTTGCCCATTTTCTGAAAAGAGTAAAAAGAAAATAAAAAATGAAGCCCATAGATATGCAATATAGATTCTATAGGCACAGGCGAAAGCACAGCCATCACTTTTCGTCGTATAGTAAGACGTAGTGACATGTTTGCTTACATGCAGCCGAATTGGGCCGGCACGACCGGGGAGGCACCGCTTACGCGATACCGGCTTAAAGTGACATCTGTGCTGTTGTTGTTGTGTGTGTTTCGTGCGGTAAGTAGCCAGTGGCCCGTAGAGGGGTGAGGAGGAGGGCAACGCATCTGTATTACCTCAATGCGGATGTCTACGTGTCTTCTCGTTTCATATCACTTATGTTTTAATTTTTTTTTTATGATATAGGAGGGCAAACGAGCAGCCGGAGCCATTTTCATGACTACCTACGCCCACAAACATCCGCATAGAGGTTAAACAGATGCGCTGCCCTCCTTTCTCCTCCCACCTCCATGGGCCACCGGCATGACACACCGCACGAAACGCGACAGCACAGCTGTCACTTTACACCAGTCTCGTGTAAGCGAGAGGTACCTTCCCGGTCGTGCCGGCCCAATTCGACTGCATGCAAGCATGCAGTGTGGCACTACCTCTTACCAATTAAAACATTACGTTATTTTCAAAGTTGTTTTCTTTAGGTCGGTAATTTATACTTATCCAAATGAAAATAGCAAGTATAATTTAGCTATATCAATCAGATGAATTATTGTGTTACAATAAATCAGATTATTATTGAGATATCGTCGTTAGAAGTAATTAGCAGCCAATAATTTAAAGAAAAACATGAAACGGTCTAAGCAAACTATTGACTAACAGTGAGTGAGACATCTTACGCTTCGAAGCATGCATAGCACAATAGTCAATGTGCATGCATAGCATAAACTACGACCGCAAGCGTTCTATTTCAGTGGGTGGACACAAGTATAGCACTTAATGAGTGCGCTAAAATAATTAATACGCATTGGTAGATTATGGTAACTAGAGGTGGGAGGAGAAAGGAAGGCAGTTCATCTGTGCGGATGTCTGTGGGCGTGGTGGTCATGGAAATGGTTCCGACTGCTTGTTTGCTCCCTCATACCATAAAAAGCTAAGGGAATTAATTGTAATTAATTCATCATAATCATTGTAATGATACATTTCACTTACCGGTTCGAAGGAGTCTGATCACTGAATCTGAATTTAAATTATTTATCTATAATTATTTCCAATCCACTGTAGAAGACGTTGTTCCGCCTATGTCTTCTGCCGCTTGTTGCAGTCGGTATCTCAACTTCATATACTCCACAGAGCAAAGTAATGATATACTCTATTGTATGGCAAAATAATGGATTGACAATTCGGCCACATAAAATGACACGTTACCATGACAGCATATTTTCTAATAATGACAAGACAACGGCTGTCGGCTCTATAAAATGCTGGCAGGCAAGCCGATCGCTTGTATTGTGAACGATACACGAAACGGGTTAACTTGAGCGTGTGACAGACGCCTTATTTTTTTCTATCGTTAACACAGGGGAATACATTTACGTATGATAGCTAGGAGCCCGGGTGGACCCAACACCTATGTCGGACTCGGCACTCACTGCAATACTGACTAAACCCCAGAGGGCGCCTTCATCCGCTATAATTGCAGGGTCCCGGATCTACAAATAACAGTTACAGGATGTCTCCAGCGACAGGCCTGCAAAAGGCCAGACTTCTCCTTGAGCCTCCTGGCCCGTGGCCTCTGAACAATGCAGACTACGTCGTCGGGGGTTGCCAACATTTCCTCGGTGAAATTTAGTAGGTATTTTTAATTTATAATGCAGAGGGCCATATACTAGGTTTAGAATGCGTAGGCGAGCCAGGTTCAACTCAAAAAAAAGCTCATTGAGCGGCAATAAACACTGTTTTTCGCTATATATCTACAGTATCTACAGTATATATTGTACACATATCTGAAATATAGTACAATACTATATGCAGTCACCAGCCAAATTTTAAAATAACGAAATGACCAAGAAATATGTTTATAACATGGGATAAAGCAATTTTTATTAAATTATAAATTATAATTATAAATTATTTTTTGTTCTTTTTTTATTTCATAAATCGAATGGTTTATTGATTCTGAACCACACCTGAAAATTTGGCCGGTGACCAAAATGTAACCATGTATGTTAGTACGGATGGCAACCCTATTGGAATTGTGCAATGGGGTCAGGTTCCTATCCTGACCCCTGGCCCTATTACTCCAAAGGAGCACGAACCATTCTATCCGTAATCGGACCCGCCAGTCGTCCCAATCCACTCCGCCGCGCCGTCTGCTGTTTCAGAGGGACTGGTAAAGGACTCCTCGTCTGAGCTACTCTTAGTCTGGCCTCTCCTATCAATTCTGTCTGGTAGTTATGGGTAACCCTGTCCAGCATAGCTTTGGGGATCACAGAGACACGTAAGCCCCTTCCACGGCAAAGTGGCAGCATCTTTGTTATACTTACGAATAGAGAGATAAACCGGGAATTTCCTTTCGCTATCATTTCTACAACCAAAAGCACTGCACTGTTCCATTTTGCAGTACTAGGTATAGATACTACTTAAAGGTTTTTATATAAAATAAAAAAGAAAACAAAACAATCACATAAAATAATCTTTTTTTGTTAAATTTTCGACATTTTGCCTATTTTTCAAAAACATTCGCAGCATCTGAAAATTCGTAATAAGTACGATCTACTTTAATTCAGAGCAGGATGAGGTTGCCATTTGAGAATATTATTATTATTTTAATATTAATAATATTCTCAAATGGCACATCGCATATATAATTTTCGTCTAGTACAAAAATTACGACCTGCCGATTTTTATTTCTGGGTGAACTTCTTTAAAATATTCAAAATCACGCCTATAAATTGCGAAAAAATAGAAATTATACATATAACATCATATAATAGCAATAACATAGCCTATATAGTAAGTAAAAAAGAATAATCCTAAAACTGTAACACCCGAAACGTTACAATGTTTAATCATCTATAATCACTTCAAAAAGTTGACATAAGTTGAGCAAAGGGTGGGTGTTCTCAGCAGGGCGAAGCAGTACTTCATGCCAGCGCATGTGCTACAACTATACAAAGCACAGGCATATGGAGTACTGCTCTCACCTTTGGGCTGGAAACCCTC
>LUGF01039433.1:247388-257763 GCA_001625245.1 Calycopis cecrops
CGGGGGTTACATAAACGACGCGGTACGGAAAACGCTTTGGTCCAGAAAGCAATTATTTTTAAGTTTTAAAAGCATTTATCAAAATGCAATGTGAAAACAGGAGGAAAATGGCAGTAGCTTTTTTTTACAGTGTCAATTTCCAGTCCAAAAATACCTTTTGAACCAAAGAGCCCATGTTTACTGTTTGGTGTTAAAAATATTAAAAAATAATTACTACGTCGTAATTTGGAATGTTTTCTGTCGAAATGACATATAATCAAAGTTTTATACATTCCGTTCACCATAAGTTGTCCCCTGACTTCTGAATTGGCAATAAGTTGTCCCCTGACTTCTGAATTGGCAGCTTTGCCTACGGTGTTGCCAACAGTATATGTACCATTTACTCCCATTATCTAAACACGTATGTATTCTCTGTCTACGTCTAAACATGTATTTACCCACTAACAGATTAATATCGCTTTACTTGCATAATTTTAAATAAGACTTACCATCACGTCTATTTATCACTCACTGACTCTTTAAATAACACACATTTATAAAACTAAGTAGGTCGTCAATGAAGACACAGTTCTAAATTTAAATTATTTATTATTTTAATTTATTCTGACAGAGTAATTATGGTCCACAGGGACGATTCCAGTCAAATCACTATCACTTGTACTAACATCACCATTTGTCGCATCCGAATCTGTGCTGCTATCGTTTCCTACTTCAATTATGAAACTATCAGTAACATTGTCCATACAACCATCACGTTCATAAACTTTATCTTCTATATTTTTGACGTGTTGACACTGTTTTTGCCAATCATGGGGGGTTATAGATAAAAAAGCTTCTTCAGTTAGTTTTACAATATTCCCAGTTTCTTGTCCGACATTATTAGAAGCTACTCGTCTCTTTAAAAGGCTCCACATAAACTCAATAGCATTTAAGTCACAGTGGTAAGGGGGCAACCTTACCACTTGATGGCCGTGACTTATCAATAATTGGTCAGCCTCATAAATTGGTGCTTCTTTGTGCTCTTTTATAATTTGATAGAGTTCTGCTTTCAACATTGATGGTAAATATGACAATCCCTTATTTGTAATCCAATTTTGCATTTGCAGTTTTGACGAACTCATAGTAGGTGCTCTATTCACTTGTACGGTGTGATAGGGAGCATTATATATAGCATTATATATATTATATATTAATGTGATTTAAAAATCAATTGAGCATTAGGAATAAATCCCATTTCTCCATCTGCATTAACAATAATCCATCGCGTTCCAGCAGAATCATTTGTTAGTACTCCGTCCTCGCCATCTTTTTGCCAACATTTTTTCACTGCATATGATGCATGAATGTATGTTTCGTCTAAGAAAACTATTGGCCGTCCGTCTATACGATTTTTCCTCATGGTATCGATATATTTGCGTCTCCATGCAACTATGTCGTGTCTTTCCATTAAAATTTTCCGCTTCGAACCACATTTTTTGTACTGAAATCCAACTTGTTTTAAAATTTTCCACAAAGTCGTTCGGCCCCCAACAAAATTGATGTCATTCTTTAATTCTACAAGTAATTTATTTAAGGTAGGAACAACTTTTTTTACAGTATACATTTCATGAACTTTATTTCTTAAAGCGCATAAATCGAAATCATCAAGTTCCACTGTTTTACGTTTCCGACGATGTTTTCCAGGAGACTTCAGTTTTTTTGAGGTAGATGCAGCAATTTCACCTTCTTTAGTAATTCTACTTACGGTTTTCTCCGACATTCCTGAAATAGACACATAACATTTGTATTCTTTTATAAAATTTAGTATTTAGTTAAACAGAAATAAGGAGAATATCATAACGAGATAAATTAAATTCGTTGAGATATGTACTTTTTAAATTATTTTTTTTAATAGAAAATTATAAATATAAATTATATATAATAGAATTAAATTATAATAGAGGCATTGGTATCTAAAGCTGGTATCCCTGTTTTACTAACCTGTCATGGCGGCGACTCGAGATCGCACTTGATTGAGAGGAATTGACGGGGCTTGGTTTTCCTTTTCTCTCTCACAAAAGGCACGCACCTTCAACACAATCTCTCTTGCACTGCTTTTAAATGACTTCGGCATGATTAAGTCGTTAATTATCAAATAATAACACAAAAACGTGGGGAATACTTCACAATACTACAAACTGACAACAACAGTTTGACAAGCAATAGTGGCAACATGAGGCGTGGAATGGCAAGGGACATCTTACGGTGAACGGTCTGTAGTAGAGTATTAATTTTTTCGCACGCGGTGTCGTTTTGTCATGGAAACAACTTAAACGCAAAGTAGGGTAAATGCTACAAATAATTTTGGCAGCACCGTAGGCAATGCTGCCAATTCTGAAGACAGGGAACAACTTACAGTGTCGATTGATTAATTGCGAAACCTATCTATCTACATTTTGTACAAAAAAATAATATTCAGTCTAGGTCTATCTATAAAATCTTCATAGAAATTCGTTCAGTATTTTTCGTGCGTACAACCAATACAATCGCATTTATAATATTTGTAAGATTGGGTTCTAGGTACTTGTTTGAGACTTTCGCGTTTGTTACAAATTTTTTTAGTTAGGTACTTCACTTTAATAAATATTTTATCGTGTTAAAATCTCTAAAGTTACTAAAAAAAAATAAGGTACGTTCAATAGGTAGATTCCTTGTAGATTCTTGTTTAAAACTCCTTGTGAAATAAAGTTACAACACTGAACATGCACCTAAAAGCCACAAGTTAAAAAAAAAACCCGTTGACAATTTGTGAATTTGTGAACATAAATGATTAAATTATAGTATAATATTAAATTCAAGTTGATAAAAACAAAATGGATCACAAGGACCGGTAAATATATCATAGCCAGTACTCTAAAATTATGCCTGACTTAATTTCTTAGCTACTTATCTAGCTTATTCTGGTCAGTGATCCGAAGTGGATCATGACCAACGTAAAAAGGCCACACTGTTTTATTATTTGAGCTATTCCTAGCTATTTGCTTGTTTGATAAACCTCTAACCTACTTAGGTTTTCAATTTGTGAGTTGTGTGTTGAGTTGAAAAAAAAATGAAAATAACGAGGTGTACCCTACCTATATTTTATTTTCATTCATAACCAGTTATACCCGGCACGCATTGATGGTGTACGCAAATATTCGGTGGAACGATAGTGGAGCCATCTGTCGAAAATTAGTCACACCAATTCGGAAGCCTTTGTGGGCTCATACGCAACAATTTTGCTTAAAGATCATCACATGATTAATTGCGATTAAGTGATCAATGCGATATAAGTTACGATTCTCCAATGGATATAAGGATATTTATTTATTTTTATTTAAAGAGATAAAAGGAAATCATACATTATTTCCAGAAAATGCATTTGTCCACATAAGTTACAAAAACTCTGCAAGAAAGTGAAGATAAGAGATTTTGACGACGTAAAGGATGTTGTTGAAGGTTACGCGTATCTCACAGATCGTTAGTATCAAGCGTGTCTTTTATTTTTAGGGTTCCGTATTTCAAAGAGAAAAAAACGGATCACTTTGTTGTCCGTCTATCTGTCTGTACGTCTGTCAAGACCTTTTTCTCGGTAACGCGTGAAGGGATTAAGCTGAAATTTGTGTCAAATACTGAGGTCTGTTACTTCTTGATGCCTTGAAAAAACCATACTTCTAAGTTCACCGAAACAAAAAGTTATAACCATTTATGTATTAATTTTGTATGAAAACACTCCTTTTTCGAAAACCTAAAACCTATAAGGCACTTACCGTTGACATAGAGTTGAGAAATTTGGCAAAAAGTAAGAGCTTGTAGTTCACGTTTAGGAATAAATCTGAAAACAAGAAAATTATATTTAAATCACTGAAAAAATCATTACCAACTTATAACTGTACCTAATTCGTTTCCCACTACAAGTGTGCAAACAAACGCATATATAAGTTTGCTTGCTTTGTATGGGAAAATCATCGTTTTAAAACAGATTATTTTCTGTATGAAATCGACAGATTCCCGCTAATTTAGTTCCGGAATACGTACGGAATACGGAAAAATCGGTCCAACATGACTATTATAGACACACTTATATAGGTATTTATATAAATTTAAGCGGTTAAATTTTAAGGAGGCATATTCGGCAGCGCATCACGATTCAAGCCTCTTGAAGCCATGCTGCTTCAATTGCGCTGTTCAGTAGGCTGCCAGACTGTACCTCAGGTAAAGCCAAAACCCAAGGAGGTCTTTGTACCTCTTTTTGAAGAGATACAATAAAGGAGCGTGCTGCGCTTTGCACTCAGGGCAAGCGACCAAGAGATGACCGATACTATAAAAAAAAATAAATATGTAAGGCAATGAAGAGGGCTTTGCCTAGGCATCCTCTAGAAACCTATCCAATTGCCATATTACGAATCTAGTACCTACTAGCAGCTACAATTGTAGATACAGCTGATGTCTTTTCACGCTGTGTCAGTGTGCTAACTTTAACATTATTATTTCTTTGGATCTCAATCATTTTGATTATTCAGGTACAAAAAGGAAAGCAAAGAAGCCGTCATTTAAAACGAAGCCATTTAAATTCCCGCACAGGATACCTTGTGTACCTATGACACCAGATGTGTACACCAGGTAAAATATCTTAACAATGTATTCGTTTCTCCCTTAGAGCTAGGCTACCAAAGTTCTATATGCCCCAAATCTAGTGACTAGTCTCGTCGTTTATGAGCATTCTCATAACCATCGATGAAGCTTCTCTTCGCTTGTAACACAAGATTAGTTCAGCTCCGAAAAAAAGTTCTATGTGACTCTAGAGTGACGAAGAAATATAAATTTAAACCTAACTTCATTTCAAATAACCGTTATCACAAATTGGAATTTGCCATAAAATCTGACATCTAAACGGCTTTGTCCGAAATTCGGAAACACAAAACCGCACGAACACCAACGATACAATTGTATAATTTTCATATTTTAATCAGCGTTTTATAAGAAACGTAAAAAGATAACGGGACTAAATAAATATTACTATGATACCTATAATTGAATTTTTTCCGAAATTTCATCAGTCCATATATTTATATACCTATATATACAGGATTGATAAGAGCGAGAGGCATTAAATGAAACCATATATACTATAAGTGCCTACAGTTAATCCGAAACTATTAAAAAAGATTTCACTTTTTTCAAACTTTTTTCAAAAAAGTTAAATAGCGAAAAAATGTTATCACTCTTTCTACCGGGCGACTACAGCGAGCACGGGGTGAATGAACCCAGCCGGCCATAGTCGACGAACAGCTGCGATACAGCGTGTAAGAAGTGAGAAAAAACTTTAAAAAATTCCAGTGGCTAAACTATTGCTCGAATTGATTTGTTTATAGTTGTGTAGACTGGAAATTATACACTAAATAGATGGTTTCATTTAATCCCTCCCGCTTTTATCAATCTTATATATATATTTAGGTATATTTTTACCGAGTAGATTATTGGTAATGAAGTAGCAACTGATGAAGTACAGGATTACATAGGTTTTATTATTGATATAGATATCAATTTTTTTTGAAAACGACTTCAAAATCACGATCAAGTAGCTCTGCACAACACACAACACAATTGCACTTTTTTGGATTCCTTATACGGATCCCTTAAAAATATTGAAAAGTTCACACTAACGAAATTGATCGCTTGCGTGTAAATTAGAATGGCTGTGCAGATATGATTTTATAAGGAGGATTATAGGAAGGTCAAGTATTTACTTATTTATTGTTACAGGATGAAATACATAGCTCACTGTGACACAGAACCCGTCGTCGAGTCGAGATGTCGGTAAATGATTTCCATTGTTATATATTACTAGCATCATCATTGGTATAATCTGTAAGCAATGAGATGGAACACGTCCTTTTGAAGCTGAGATACTCGTTGCGCCGGCCAGCCGCGCCGTCGGCAGCATTTTTTTTTATGGTATAGGCGGTCAAATGAGCAGGCCATTTTTATGACTACCAACACCCATAGACATCCACACAGAGGCTATTCAGAGAGAGAGAGAGAGAGAGAGAGGATAACTATTCTTTAGTTTACAGACGATTGAAGAATTGAAAATATTTATTTAACTGATAAACACACGTAGGTAATATATTATTAACTGATATGTTGCTCGTTGTCGTCCTTCGATCCGAAGTAAAGTCGTACCTCCGTGATCTCCGACTTAACTATATAATCATAGCGTAGCACCATAAAAGTGACAGCTATGCTGTCACGTTTCGTGCGGTTTCTGAGTCGCTTACCCATTGGGGGCATGGGGTGGCAGGCGGCGCATGTGCGGATGTTAATGGGTGTCCATTTGTCCAATTGTCTCCGACGCCTCGTTTGTCTATGCTATAAAATAAAACTTTCCACAGCCAACTGAACACGGGCTATACCCCGAGTGCCCCGTGGAAATCGATAGGCGGGAAGAGCGTGCGCTACGAGGACAAGAGGCCTTGTGACGTCATACTGGACCAGCCCGGGAACGTCGTCAAACACACGTCTAAAAAATATGAAGAGCTATTCAAGGTATAATAGTACCACAGAAATAAGTTACACCGATGTACCTGCGCAGAATACATTTATTTGAAAGGCGCGAAAATATTTCAGCCAATCACCATTCACTAGGCAATAGTTTTGCACGGGAAATTCTTCATTCGCCATTGGTCAAACGAGAGCTGGCTGTATTGGCATTCATAAGTCGCTTAGCCAAACGTCAGCTCTCATAGACTGCCATACACACGTTAAAAGTCATGCAGCACAATCTCGAGCGAGATAGTATAAGCCCACGTCTTGTTATATTTAAACCTTATTAGTTGAAGAATTAGGTTTTTATTGAATTGGTGTTAAAAATTGGATTAGATCGGCCTATGTTGCGCCCTTCTACGTCAACGATGAAAGCCGATGTAACTTATTTTCGTGCTTGAACTATACACTGTAAATACTGTATACATTTCCTAGGAAATGTATAAAATGATTTGTGAATTTACATAAACCGTTCTCAAATACTCTACAACACACTAAAAAAAAATCGTCCTACGTCAAAACTATTTCGAACTCCAAATCGGTCGCTTCGCTTAAGATTTGGAGTTCGAAATAGTTTTGGTATTTTACAAATTTTCTAGGAAATGTATACAATTCCTAAATTTGATACATTTCCGGTAACATACATTTACACAAGATTATACGTACATTATGAAATGCAAGTAATGTGATCCATAAAACTGTATTGTTTTAATTTGTTTTTCCATTTAATGAAAATGGTATGATTACCAATGTGGATCGCAAACGAGTAGTCGAAGCCATTTTCATGAAGCCCATAGACATCTACATGGAGGTTATACTGCGTTGTCTGTGTTCTCCTGCCCCTAGGTAGTATTCCGTAAGAGGTGGTGCCACGCTGCATCAAGTAGCATGGATGCATGCATGTCGAATTGGGCCGGAACGACTGGTATGGTATAGGGAACAAGCTTCTAGACTGCCACGCTAACTAGTGGCTAAAATGTGAACCTTGTGCTAGCAAATTCACAAACTATATACTTTTACTTCTGCTTTTACTGCTTTTACTGCTTTTACTTCATAATACGTATATGTCAATATGTCAACATGTCATTATCATTGTATTTTGCTAGCACTTAATTCCTAAAAGGATCACTAGGGCAGCGAAAGTGCTGCCTCTATGTTTCGTGCACGGTCCCTATTGCAGGTCGCGAGTCCAACTTTGAGCGGAGAGGTTATAAATGCACAAAGAGCTGCCGTCATGAATTCTGACTACAAGCCGCCTGTACCACCGACGAGCGCCTACGAGTACGTTATCTTTTTTAAATCTATCTATTATATACATATAAAGATAAAGTGGGTCCAAACACCAAACCAATGAGATATACAGCATATATATTTCTTTAGATTTCTCACTTTCTTATTTTAAAAGTTAGAAGGGGGGACCCTCATTTTTTCACATTGGCAGCGTTCTTTCAAACAATTGATGTTTTAGTGACCTTAATGTCACTTTTAAAGACCAATTCATAGAGACCCCTAACATACAGGTTGGACGAAAAAACATGTTTAGATTCAATTGTATGTACGGAGTGCCACCCCTTTATTTTTATTAAAAATTCGAATAACGGTTCACAGAATACATCAACCTACAACATTTCAATTACGAAGGCCCAATAGTTACGGAAAAAAAATGGCTGAGACATACGGACGGACGGACGGACAGTCTGACATGGCGCATCTGTAGGGATTCTATTTTTTGCCTTTTTTGGTTTTGGCTACGGAACTCTAAAAACCTTCAATTAGACTTCAAATACAGTTTGAATGTATATTTAAGTTTTCTTAATCTGGAGGCTCCCTCGTCGGAGTTGCGAATGTCATAGTTTTTGTTCAGACTTTGTTTGGGTATATTGTGAAGAACAATTTTAATTACATTTCCCGCGCACGGTTACCATGAAAGAAAAGAAAAATTGCCTAGGATATTATAAGGTTTTAAAAAGGTTTTTGTAAACCTTTTTGTAAGTAATGCTAAATGTACTAACTGTCACTACGAAATGTTTTCATATTGTTGATAACAATTTAGATTCATTTTGTTATATTTTTTGAGTTCATTTTTATCCTTCTGTACATCTATAGCTTGAGCTCTTGAAAATGGCACCATAACCAATTTTTTATTAACTTTCGTTCCACAATCACTGGGAGAAAATTCGACATACTCTATTAATTTTAAAGATTAATGTAGTTATTTTCAAGGTCAAGAGAGAAAATTGGGTGAAACTGCTATATTAGAGCTATGCTTCAGGTATGCGTTGCCCAAAAATGAATTTTCAGTGACGCATCATGGAGCCGGGGCCTAAATCTGACCGCTCGGATCCACAGTTCGAGTACTTATCTCAAACTAAGAGTAAATGAATGAAATATTCTTTATTGTGCACGTAACAAACATAGCAATTTAAAAGAAACACATAGGTACACTTATATTAGGCACACAAAGGCGGCACTATGTATATATTTGAGACATGGGCTAGGGCCCATGTCTCAAATATAATTAAGAGGCCCTCAATCTAGGGATTGAGGGCCTCTTAAATGAGCTCAGAGTCACCCAACGTACCATGAAGAGCATTCTGCTGTTCAATGCGAGACATGATCGGAAACGTCGGGCAAAGGTATATATTTTGGCCTTTAATTTTTACCGTGTTAAAACCCGTAAAGTAATTACAATATGATCGGAAAGACGGGGATCCATATGAGATGATTCTCAAGTCCCCAACAGTTAGAAAGTACCTAAGCTGGGCTCCACCTGGTGGACTAGTGGACCAGCCACGGTCGCGGGAGTCACCTTTGGCCCCTTTAGAGCGAGTGGAAGTCTTCTGGTGGATGATTACGATGGCCCATTTTTTATATTTATGCCTTTGTTGTTAATTTTTTTCAGCATATATAAACCTCACAGCGGCATCATCGTGAACCAAGACAAATACCACGTTCCAGAAGTCGTCGCCTTTCCGGGTCCGAGCAGACTTCCGGGAATTATGTAAACAATACACATTTTAATAGATTTTAGAATTAGTGAAAAATTTGTGAACGTTTATGAGCATCGGTGGTGACTAGAAGGCTACGAGTACTCGTAAAGCAAAACGGCCAAGTCACGATCTCTGCAGTTGGTATACATTTTGGAAAATAAAGATTTGTAGATTTATAGAACAACTAGTTGTCTTGTCCTGGTAATGTGTAATGCTTATGGCCGAATTGTCAGCCCGTTACTTTACCCTACAGTAAATATAAATATAAAGATAGGTTATGCTGTTTTGTTTAGAACAATTGCCTTTTTTTTTGTTAACGCAGGGAAATACATTTGCGTATGATATCTAGGAGATATATCCCGGATGGCCCTAATCCTATGTCGGACTCGACACTCAGTACAATACCCCTAAAGGTTCTCCTCCTTGGGGACTGTCCGGCTGCATTTGAACAGTCCCTACTACGCCATTGGAACCGTGCCATGGGGTCAGGTTCCTATCCTGATCCCTGGCCCCAGTCTCTACTTCAAAGAAGCACGCCACCAATGAGTCACCGACCGTTGTCCCATTCCACACCGCCATCTGCTGATTTAGAGGGACGGGTGGAGGATCCTCCAGCTGCGCTGCTCTTAGTCTGGCCTCTCCTCCTTAACCTGTCCGGTATGTGTAGCGCTGAATCTCTTTCGCAACGTTAAAAATTCTATATGACATCATCGCTAGTTACACCGAATGTCTTGTCTATGGAATATGCGTCGTAACTATCATTTTACTCGTAATGAGAGATGACGCAAGCGATCATAATACTAACAAGTGGTCTAGATATG
>LUGF01039433.1:261318-271945 GCA_001625245.1 Calycopis cecrops
CAAACTTTGAAAGCTGCTGGGGTGGTGGAACAGATTATTTTTCCCACGGCCAGCTTTATGTTGCCTTTATCACTTTGATTTAGAACTACGCTACGCGAACGAACTCGCGGGTACCAGCTAGTTTTATATAATAATATAAGATACTAGATAATATATAAGATGGTATCTAATTTTCGATCATACTCATACTTATACTTACCTTACGTTCTTGTCTTCTTTTTAAATTGTTTCAGACTTTTTCTGCCAAAACGGTGTCGCGTAAAAACCACTCGGTATGTATTTAAAATTTATAAGCTACTAGCTGCGCTCCGCGGATTCACCCGCGTAACTTTCGATCCCGTGGAAATACCGAGTTGAAAAATAGATTTTGACCGATTCTCAGACCTACTCGATTGCACACAAAATTTCATGGGAATCGGTCAAGCCGTATCGGAGGAGTATGGTAACAACATTATGATACGAGAATTTCATATTTGAGATAAGTACTGATGGTTTTTAATTTTAGATCATACTCATACTTACCTTAAGTTCTTTTCTTTTCAAATTGTTTCAGACCATATCCAACACGGTGTCACATAGTGGCTCTTTAATAGGAACTACATGTTTGAGGCTTTTTTGATAAACATTTTGTAGTTACTTTACGGGTTTTAACACGATAAGACAATTGAGTCGGTTCGTGACTGCGGATGGTGTAACCCGGCCGAAACGTCGAGCAAAGGTTTTCGCTAGTACCTTTAATAATTTTTATCGTGTTAAACCCATACCCGTAATCCGTAAAGTAACTAAAAGTGTTAACTCTGTCGTGTGGGTGTGGTGTGATGAAGTAGGAACAGTCCTACATCTAAGTAGGTATACTTATAATACAGAGCTGAACAATTTGTTTGTTTGTTTGTTTGAACTAGCTGATCTTATGAAGTTAGGTACTGGAGCGTTTTCATAAATAATCAATGTTAGATAGCCTATTTATCCAGTAACGATGTTAATTGAACTTTCGCTAAAAGTAGAGACTAGGGGAGTTTATAAATTAGGGTACATTTTATTTATAAATCTAGCAGTTCGATCCCAGTTTAGGCGAAGCCGGGAAGTCTTCAAAAACATTACGACACTTTTACAAATGTATACCTACAGATTATTTTTAGCTTTTAAATGCGGAGTAGGTAATTTTAAAAGTCTTGAGGCTTCGGATCTCAATTCCGGTAGTCCAGGGCCCAGGCTCGAACCCCGTCAAAAACCAATGATTTTTTTTGAATCTAGGAGTCTTGTTTCCCATCTGGGTTAAGTACAGAGGTCAGATGGCTGTGTAGAAACTGACTTCCTTGTCAAAATTATAGGTTAGGTAGCCTTCTCCGGTATGGACATAAAAGAAGTGTGGTATTATTTTAAAAGACGGTTTTCATCTGTAAAATTATGCCTATTATATTAAATACTGTGAGTTTGATTTTTTAAAGGAGGTATAAGGCCTTTATAAAATAGGTACTCCACTCTCCAGGTGACGAAATGAAATGAATATCTTACAAAAACGTTTATAACTTTCAGGAAGCGTGGAGCACGAAAAAAGAGAAAAGGGAAAAAAAATTATACATGTGTGTCGTAAGTTTGATTAACATCCATATAAGACTTTTTTTATAAGAATTAATTATATATAAGTGTAATGTGAGTTGCCACTTTAATTTTTAAGTACTAAAGTATAATAGACACATAGATAAAACTTTATTTGCATTCACAAACAGCACAATCGCACATTTGATAGTTATTTAACAAATCACTACTGCTTTGTTAAATAATTATAAAGTCAAAAGGGGAATTACAAAACGAGTGAACCAAAAAGAATTTTGCGACCGAATGGTGAGATACTGTTTTAATAACTCGAGCGGTATGAATATGAGTAAGCAAAATAAACTAAACTAACGACGAATATAAATAATCAGATCGAGGATACAAAAAGTTTGTTGTGAATCCATTTCAGATATTAAAATTCTTGGTGAGGACCTAAATTAATAAGTGAGCGACTAGAAATAAGCGGGCAAATTCAATATTATGGCATCTCTATCTCTACCCTAATATTGAAGTTGCCCGATTTTTCCAATTGAAGTTTTGCATAACGAACTACTATGAAGTTCACTTTCAGCAACGTTTTGTGAGCTACTTTATCATTACTTATTCTCATTATTACTCATTACTGATATTCTATTTGAGTATTCTAATTATACTTACAAACTACCCATACTGCCAGATTCGGACCGCAGAAATGACTTGTGTGACTGTTCCGAATTTTTCAATAAATATATATACAAACACGTTTTGGATCTAGCAGTTCGGCTCAAACTTATTAAACAACAATAAGTACCTCTGCACTGTAAAAATGATACACTTTGGACAAAAAAGAAACAAAAAAACCCGCCTGCGTAAAAAATATAATAGCGCAATAGAAAATCAACTGAAAAGGTCGTAACAATTTAAAAATTCAATATTTACTATAAGAAAACGAGGCTTTATTTTTTTTAAGTACATCGCTTCATTTAGTTATATTTATTAAGTTTTATAAGTAGTTATAATATAATTTATTAAGTCGTTATAATTATATTTATTTTTATAAAGTATAAGGGATCAAACGAGCATTCCGCGCTATTTTCATGACTACCGACGCCGATAGACATCCGCATAGAGGTTATAGTGATGCGTTCCTCGACATCATCATCTTCGGCATCCTTCTCCATCCTGAGTTTTCATTCAGGGCCATTGGATACTTACTAGTTACACACTGCAAGAAACTCGATAGCATAGCTGTCATTTTACGCTGGTTTCGTGTAAGCGGGAGGTACCTCCCCGGTCGTGCCGGCCCAATTCGCCTATATGGCATGCATGCATGATACAGTGGGACACAACCTCTTATTATTTTTCCTTAAGGACCCTCGCCCACGGTGACTTTTTGTAGCGATATAGTCGCGCGTTTAGCAAACGCACGACTGATCGAGACTGTATCGATACAATCGCGCGACTGCGCCGGACGTCATCGGGGAGAGAACGAAGGGGGTAGAAGGTAACGTGACTAATGTTGCCTCAACGTAGTCCATCTTGCAACTGTACTAATCCAAGATATTTTTGTGTCGTAATTAAATCGCGTTTGCATCGCGACCGAATCGCGTTTGTATCGCAACTAAATCGCGTTTACATAGTGATTGAATCTGGTCCCGTGGGCGAGAGGGCACAAAGCTAGCGAGCTAGCTAGCGCTTCGCGTCTGTATCGATTCTACGCGCGACAGAATCGCGACTGCATCCCTACAAAAAGTCGCCAGTAGGCAAAGGCCCTTAAAGAGTTATATCATTAGTAAATTTTCAAAAAAAAATGCTGCTAGTATTTTTCAAAAAGGTTTTTATTTTCAAAATACTTCATTGAAGATAAAATGCAGCTCATTATAGATAAATAATTTAGCAAATATGGAAAAAAAATCCAGGGCTTAATGTTGACACTCAAACAAATTCGTCAGTCAATTATTATGTTGTTTCTTGTTTTGTATTTTAAGTAGCTCAAATTAATGTTTGTAAGTTTCTGTTCTGTTCATTTCTCCTCACGCAGTTAGTCGCTCACTTAGTAATTCTATACAATAAATTTATTATTTTTACACTTAAAACTTTAATTTATAGTTATTCTTTAAAATACCACCCAAATCAAAATCGTAAATGCGAAAATATAATAGTCCAGTTTTTGAACTCCTTGTCGTAGACAAAAGAATTTTATATTATTTTCATTGTAAGTAAGTATAGGTACGCATAACATCCAGACACACGTCAAGTCAAAACTGGCACACGTTTAAAAACAGTCCGCACTACTCATTTAGAGCACAGACCAATCACTAATCCCAATTAGCGATTTACTTCTTTTTACTACTCTTTTTACTCTCTTTATAAATATTAAATATGCAGGTTTGTATGTTATATTTTTCAATGACATATTCGAGTTATGTTCTAGAGCTAGATAAGATAAGACGGACGGGGCTCGGGGCCGTGCTTGGAGACATTACAATGGAGGTGGGACCTCTTTTCTAGGCACAAAAATGATCTTAAGGCCCATATGTCTCGGAGTTCGGGGCTGCTAGTTGCCACCCTCCGAGCCGCCACCTGAACCTGGCGCTGAAACGCATCTGTATGACAACCATACGGACGTCCATGCGCGTCGGAAGTCATCAAAAGGCTCTCACTCTCAATAAATAAACAGCACCTAATAAAACTCGCATAAAAAAGGGATTTAATGAGTGACGCGGCTATATTAGGAGGTCGAAGTGTTTATTTTAAAACGATGACTTCTTCGCAATATATATTTGTCGATGTAGAAGATAATGTTGTACTACAGACTGCGCTCGGATATCCTTGGTACAGAAAAGAGCGGCGTCACCGATGGTACGCCTCGAGCGAGAGGCAGGACGGGATATGTTCCTGATGACGACGACTCTGCTTGCGGTCTAGACGAGATACCCAGACCGCAACATGTATGATTTTACATTTATTTACATACTTACTACGTGATAGGTAGTGTCGTGCTGAAATACCTGAGCTGAGCCTTGACTACCTGGTGTACGCTCACATGATACCGCCGCCGTAAAGTGACAATTATTCTGTCTGGTTTCGTGCCGTTTGTGAGATAATTATGCGGATATCTATGGGCGTCAAACAGCTCTGATTGCTTAATTCTCCCCTTTATAGTATGAAAAGAAATCCTAATTCAGTATATCCAGAAAAATATTTTGGATATGCCTTTGGCAAAGGAAAAGGAAACATCAATAAAATTATAATATATTTTATAGGTAGACTAGCTGCCCGACTGTTTCTTGTCATTATTGGAAAATAGGTTGTCATGGTAATGTGTAATCTCATACAGATGGCCTGTTGCTGATAGATCCGAGATATCTCAAAAATTACTATTTGCTTAGTTGGTACTAGGAAAAGACGCGAGTGCCATAGCGCCGGGCACAAGGCCAGTGGCAGTTCAAAAATAAATTCAAAAGCAAAGAAAATTTTTAATTCGTAATTATGCCATATAAATTTGTATCCAAAACGGAAAATATAGTGAAGTGGTGAAAAAGTTTGTGTTGGGACCATTGGTCCTAACTTTAACGGATGTTACACCTTTATGGCGAATTCGCTGCTATCAAAAAAATTGGTCGTTTATTTCGATTTCTACTTGTTTAGTTTTTCTTCTTGTTTCTACCCTATTATCATTAATATAACTTTTTTTACAGATTATTTTCCACATTTAAACTTTGCAGGTTTTATTTCCTTTTCAATTTAGTGTTATTTTCTAAATGTAAACTTATTATTTCTTTATTTATTTAATTTACAGGTGAGACTGCCTAAGAAACTCAAACGCGGAACAGTACAGACACATTCGTTAACGGTATTGCCGTGCAGAAAGGAGAAGAAATCAAGCACATACTATGGCATTTTAACTGGCACATTCAATATGTACGATGGACGATTCGGTATTTAAATTCACGTTTTTAATATGTACATGTAAATTTGTTTAATATGTAGGTAGGGATAGAATTCAATGTAGGACCAAAAATTGTTATTGGGATTTTTCAATTTCTTATAACAGTCCGGAGTCAGGAAGTTGGCAGTGTTAAACCCCCGTGCCTCGTAGAGCACGTTAAGCCGTCGGTCCGGCGCCTGATTTCTCACCGGTCGTGTCGCATTGCCGTCCCATCGGAATATGAGAATGAGGGAGTAGAGAGTGCACTTGTGTCACAATATGTCCTGCGCAGATGGCTCGTCTCAATAGAGACGGCAGCCATAGCCGATATCGGCTAGGACGACATTATTACTTATATTTATATGATAGATAGCTACAACAGTACCACTACAGATCTTCCCGCCAGATCCCTAATGGGATAGGTAGGGAAAAGAGTGTAAATATTTGTGTTGCCTCTTCCTTATACGAATTCCTCTTTGTACAGAAACGCTGGTGGCGATATAATCTTCTCTCTTGACTTCGAATCTTGATATAACCTTTGGACTGTCGGACCTGATTAATGAAAGATGAAATTTGAAATTTAAGAAGTAATAGAGGACGCAGAAATTAAATTATTGTCTGTCTGACACGAGGCAGGAGCTTACTCCGTCAAGTAAAGTGTGTAACGCTCAGCGTTACATTTTTACACGACATTACACCTCTATTTATTTCGTATCGTGGGTGTTAAATCATGTCTTAAGGAGTAAGTTCCAAAAATCATCGATACTCCTGTACCCAGAAAGGCCCTCTAGAAAAAATGTACATATAACCTTTAAAACCAAGGAGGCACGACTTAGCATGTTTACTGACTGTTTAATGTACCTGCTCGGTAGCTACAGTAGATGGAAATATAAACGACAAAAAAATTTGTTATTTATTCCCATTGCTTCAGGTGGAAAGTCCCGTGGAAAGCAAGGGTTGGTGATGAGCGTTATGGCGTATTGCTTAGCATTTCATTACCACCCAAAACAATGGACAATGAAGCTAATTGATAATTTAGTAAACGCTGGAGATATGTGGTAGGTTTTTGTCTGTTAGTATTTTTATTACATCATACTTAGGAAAGTCCAACTGTCATTAATCATTATAAATAGTAAAAAGCAAAAGAAAAACAGATAAACAGAAGCTTTGCGCTTTGTGTGAGCGTCCTTTGAGACAAGACTCTTTTCTTACATATGTCTTTTTTGGATCGGAAATACTGAACGATTAGAATATAAAGTATTTTCACAATCTGCAGGTACCAACAATGTCTAGATAAAGTGCACGACCACTCTCAAGTAGCGGGGATGTGTGAAGTGTTGCCATTTAATAAAAAGCAAATTTTGGTACTGAACGGAAAGCGCATGAAAATTCTCCTCGGAGAACCTGATATAATAGGCTACACTATGTCGAAGGATCCGACAGTTTATAATCTGTGTCGCGGTCTTAAAGCTTTCTTTAAGAGAAATCGAGCTGGTGTTTTACTTTCAAGGCAAGACAATTACTATCTAATATTAACTTTAAATTTCTTTTACCGTGAGTTTTCCTACTAATAGATATTTTTAAAGAGTAAGTTCTAGCCGCTAGATTCGCAATGGAGAAGTTATATCTCACAATATACAGTTGGAAAGTGACAATTGTCGCGTTTCATATGATGTGTGAGTTCCGTTGCCACACTGAGTGTGAGGTGGGAAAGACGTCTGCATAACAATTATCTTGATGTCTATTAATGTCAGTTTCGTTTCCACTATTGAAAACAGATCGATTATACTCCAACAATTGTTTATATTTGCAAATGTGTATATTGCACATAAATCGAAAATCTTACATTTTGCAGAGTTTTGAAAGTCGTAATTTGGAAGGACAAAATTTGTTTCTATATTTTCGATGCAGCTGGCAGAGATTCTAAGGCGAATTCAAATTTCACACAAGGATGCGCGGCACTCATGAATGTAAAAGATTACAGGGCAGTTGCAGATATTATTTTAGCTCGGACGATACTCGATGACCAGAAATTCGCACTGGCGCCAGTTAAGGTTTTGAAAATGGTTGATGAGAAATTCGACGACGACCTAGAATCGGATAAAGAGCTTTCACATTCAGAAAAGGCTATGCTGGGTTACAAAATTATTACCGAAAACTGCGCTATTGTGAATGGTAACATGCATTTAGGAGACAGAAGTTTCGAAGACGCAGTGTATCGTCAGACATTACCAATCGCGGTAATCGCAATGACTTATGCGAAAATTTCTCCACCCAACACTTGGTATTCCAAAACAGTCGATAAAATTTTACGACTAGGTAACAAACTGTACAAGGATTGTATGCAGCCTGGTGTACTGATAGATTTGACTATCGATAACATACCCAACGTAATATGGATCGGTCCGTATGCTTGCGAAATTATAATATACCGAGAGAGAGTAAACGGACAGTTGTTTACTACCAAAGAATGTTTGCTGAACATTAAATCAGGTTTAGAAGATTTCTTTAGCCACGAGTATAACAGTGGTATCATAGAATTCCACAACTATGCTCTAGCAATATGGCGACAGAGAGAGATGTTTTATATGTTTGATCCATATCCTCGAACACCCGATGGGCTACGAACATTTGACTCAGGGAAGGCTTGTTGTTTTATGCTATTAAGTTCAGATTCAATGGCCGAGGCGTTTACCAAAAATTGGGACTATCTGCCATCTACTACACAATTTTACATACATGCATTTAAGGTTTTAAGATTGAGGAAAAAAGAATCTAAGGTAAAATTTACGTATTATTTGTTTTACTTAAGTTGTTGGATTGTTTAAGAGTCGTGTACCTCTACATTTTCTAATTTTGATAAATCTAATGATTCATTATATCTTCTTGCAACAGATTCCACCATTTCTTCCGTAACTGGAATCTTTATTTACTTTATAGCTGATTCTATAAGTACTGTAGAAGACTATTTTAGATTAAAGAATTTTAATAGCTTACCTATTTATTTTAGGCGCAGCAGCTTGTATGTAAACTGAGCGCCGACGTAATCGGTGTTCCGACTGATTCAAAACCTAAAAGACGCGTATTGCCTACTAGGGCGAAAGGAGATAGCCGAGAAGCCTTTGATCTTTTATATTCAGTGAATAATTTGAATGAAACGGAACTTCACCGAGTGGTAAAGCTGTTCACAGATATTTTAGATATTTAAACTGCATTAGTAAAATATCCCGTGAAACAACGTGCGGGGTCTTCGGCGGCCCGGAGCGCCCCAATGCACTCAGATTTTATTTGCTGACCAAAATGTCTTCGAATTGTAATATCGATTTTTTAATTTAGGTACTATAAATCCTACGCAATTTATGAATTAATGATGATAAAAATATATGTATTTGGAATGTTAGATATATTGTGCTGTAGTGTATAATATATATTGTTAAAATATGTAATGTCTGTTGTATTGTACTTGTGTTTTATGACTATTTATTTGCTTGTATACTGAAAAAAAATAGAAAAAAACCGGCCAAATGCGAGTCCGACTCGCACACCGAGGGTTCCGTAATCCATTACGTTTGGATTACGGAACCCATGGTTTTCAATTATTGTAACTTTACGCCTGCCGTTTAAGTTGACAAACGTATATAAGCGGTTGCTCACACACATTTAGTAGGCAACTAATTACAGTTATAAGTTGATAATGATTTTTCCAATGATCTACATATAAGTTACTAGTTTTAGATTTATTCTTATATAATATGTGCTATAAGTTCTTACTTCTTGCCAAATTTCACAACTCCAGGTCAACGGGAAGGACCCGATATTTTTTTGGTTTTCGACAAAGTACGTTTTCATGCAAAATTTGTGCATAATTGGCTGTAACTTTTTATTGCGTTAACTTAGAAGTGTGATTTGCATCAAGGCATCAAGACGTAACAGACGTCCGTATTTGACAAAAATTTCAGCTTAATCCCTTCACGCGTTTTAAAGAAAAAGGTCTTGACAGACGTACAGACAGACGGACAACAAAGCGATCCTATGAGGGTTCCGTTTTTCCTCTTTGAGATACGGAACCTTAAAAATGATATTTGACACGAAAGTCTACACTAGCTGTCACATATTATAACACTTGTCTTAGATATACCTACATACAGGTATGTCATTTCAATAAAGTGGTATTTCGTCCCTCAGCCGATGCCAGACGAGGAGAAGCTAGGCGATATCATATCACTCATAGACAGCATTCAGGAGGACTACGTGCCACATATACCTACCAAGTATAAGAACATGGCGCCCGAGCCGTTTGAAGAGAGAATTGGTAAGTAGGTTTAATCTATAGGTATCTATATCTATATTATATAATAAATCTGTAGAAGGGTCAATTCTGTACATTGAAAATATTGAAAAAATAAATAGCAGGGGGTGTTACTGGATCGATACCAAACCCAAATATGCGATTAAAAAAATGTTTGTCTGTCTGTCTGTCTGTATGTTCAGGCATCACGTGAAAAGTAACGGTTCGATTTCGATGAAACTTGGTATAATTATACCTTATTATCCTGGTCATAAAATGGGATACTTTTTATCCTGAAAAAATACGTAGAAAAAAAATAAATCCGTCCACGCGAAGACCGACATCCGCGCGGACGGAGTCGCGGGCGGAAGCTAGTTCAGAATAATTATAATGTTCGTGTATTATCTATATATAGGTACGGGGTAAATTTTGAAACATTAGCAAGCTCTTATAAATACCGATCCAATCAAGAAAATTTTTTCACTGACTAAAGGTTCTGCCTGAATATTATACATTATAACATTAATGAGAACCTTTTGTATTATAATCCTACTCATATTATAAATGAGAAAGTTTGTGTTTGTTTGTTTGTTACACCTTGACGCAAAAACTGCTGAATCGATTTTCATGAAATTTGGAACACACATAGAGAGTAACTTGGATTAACATATAGGATAGTTTTTATCCCGAAAAAATGTTTCTATGGCATGCCATAGGACGATTTTCTATTTTACACTGGATCGAAATTTACGTGGATGAAACTGCGGGACGCAGCTAGTTTATATTATTTAGAAGTAACTATAAAAGTAAAGAGCCTATATTTTGTTATATATATATTATTTCGTGCTCCGCGGTTGCCACGGTTGCCATTT
>LUGF01039441.1:1126-13636 GCA_001625245.1 Calycopis cecrops
CACATACATCAACGCTTTAACAATCCCAGACATAATGCAGAACAGAACAAAGCGAGAAACGCTGCTAAGATTTGCACAGAAAACCATGATAGCGGTCGGAAGAGCCAATGGGTCTAAATTAAAAACAAATTAGACAAGTCAGGGCAAGCACTAGGCCGTTCCAGGAACGGACGCGAAGCTAGAGCTTGAAATAAATAAAAGCCGTAAAAATTGCAAAGCCTTAAACGTTGCGACACTGAAGGCGACAATAAAAAAAGAAAAAAAAAAAGATCTAGGAATAAAACTGTGTCGGCGGTATTGGTGTTACATGAAAAACTTTACAATGTGCTTCGTAATTTGGTAGAAATCTTTTACTTTTAAATTGTGGATACTTAAGAAATCTGTTCTGTATCGATTCAATCCTGTTTATGTAAACATCATATTGCGGATTTCAGACTTCAGAAGCATATTCTAGAACACTTCATACCAATGAGCAGTAAAGAACTTTAATGGGCTAGATGTCAGTAAATTTAGTGTATGATCTAATTATGAATCCAAGTAATCTAGATGCTTTCTTTACTATTTGGTCAACGTGACAATCAAAAAGTAATTTACTATCAGCAATCAATCCCAGGTCTATTATTTTATTTACTTTTGTTAATGGCTGATTATGCAAAGTGTAACAATATGATATGAGGTTACTTTTTCGACTAAATGTTATTGAGTAACATTTAGATACATTTAAGTCTAATTTATTTTTAAAATAATAGTTTTCACACATATGAAGGTCATTTTGTAAAACAATACAGTCATCAATGGATTTGATTTCTTTAAATACTTTAGTGTCGTCTAGTGTCGTGTAAAAGTTCGAGTTTGTGAAGCAAGTGAAAGCGAGATATCATTGATAAAAATAGAGAAGAGAAGTCGACCGAACCTTGAGGAACCCCTGAAGGCACAGGTAACCAAGATGAGGTATAGCCATTTACCGAGACAGCTTGAGAGCGCTTATTAATGTATGATGAGAACCAACGGAAGAGGCTCCAATGAACCCTGGCAAAATACAAGTTTCAAGTAGTAGGGAATGGTCTATGCGGTCAAATGCCTTAGCAAAATCAGTGAAAATCATGTCAACTTGCGCTCCCATATCCGTACTAGAAGTTACAGAATTATTCGATACCAAAAGATTGGATACCGTCGAGCGTCTTTCTCGCGAAATCTACTGATACATCATTTGAATATTTTACATATGTCCATAAAATTTTAGGATTTTTGGTAATCAATTTTTGTGTCTTTTTAATATAAATATCGTGAGACTGTGCCTCCATTAATTTAGCACGCTCTCTAAGTAGAGAGAAGGTAAGATAATCTTCGCGGTTATGGTAACCGCGAAGATGTTTTGCGTTTCATTAAAAAATTATATTTTTCCTTTAAGAGCGTTTACGACTTGCGCACGTGGTTTTATGTAATTCATGGGTAATTCAAACCCACACATACGGATCGCCGTGTGAGTAGCGTATATATAATGTTAGTATGTTTTATAGTCAAATTAACTCACTTTGATCCACGTACTGAATTGATTTCGTTTGCGACCAGTGTTTTAGACACGTTTTAAAAAATTTACAGAAAAATAATTACTATACAAGAATCAAAACTTTAAATGCATGATTGTAAAGCATATGCTCTAGTTTATTGGTAAGCTATTATTATATTAAATTAAATAAGGTATATCGTCAAAAAATACATATAAAATTTGAAATATTTCACATTTTTTGAAATTTAATTTCTCATAGATATGATACCAAAACCAATTTTTTTTCTACTAACTATTTTCTCAAGGATATTATCAAGTGGTTATTATTTTTTGTTAATTATATATTTCAGTACTTTTATGATATTTTGAGCTTCGAAACTGACGCTAAAAGGGAAATTAACAAACCTCTAATAAGTAATCATGATAGAATGCGTACATACTAAATTAATTGAAATATTTTTTCTACTAACTATTTAGACAAGAAAATGTCCTACAATTATTAGTATGTAACATATAATATAAGATAAGTGGTTCATGATTTTAAGGCATTTAAAAAGTACTGTTTTCAAGGCAAATTGCGTTGGAAGGCGTAAACGCTCTTAATACTTTTATCAAAGAAAGATCGTACCAGGAGGGATAAGTGGTCACTTTAACTTTTCTATCAGGAATATTATTGTCACGAAGGGCATATATTTTATTTTAAAAGAAATTAACCGCCTCATTTAATGACCCACTAAAAAGATGGTCACTCCAATTTATATCATCAATTGAGGTGTTAATAGCATCATAATTACCTGACTTGTATAAGTATTTAGTCATTTTATTTAGTTTGAGACAACTAGTGCCAATAAGAGGGACGTCAATATACAATGATTTATGGTGGAGTATATCTTCTGGGACCAAAGGATCATCACAGAGTACAACGTTCATTTTAAAATTAGAAAATAAATATTTTTCATTATGATTGCGAATACAACAATACTGGCGCAAGTTACATAGGTCTAGGGTATCAAAAAATTGTATTTGGTGTTGATTTAGCATCCCTGTAGGAATAAAGTAATCCTCACATGGCTGCCAATCAACTCGCGGGAAGTTCACATCACCCATAACAAGAAAGTTATCAAACGAACTACTTGTCACGATTTCAAATAATTTATGTGACAAGTTTTCTAACTGCATGTTCTGAGAGTTCCCGTCATTCTGCCTGCATAGGTAAATAGCACATAAATGGAGTTGGACTCGTGAGTCGTGACTAAGTGCCTATATCCTGATGGCTTTAATGTTACAGTGACCCATATATCCTCCGCAGAAGAATGCCACTCAGCGTGGCAAAACGCTGCAATCTCACGGAGGACCGCTAAGAGTACACCCCCACCCATAGTTTGATTAGTTAAATTATAGTCACGATCGCTTCTACAAACTACATACCTATCGTCAAATAGTTCCTCATTTTTTGTCATCAAGAAGCCAAGTTTCTGTAATCACAATCACATCATAGCAATTAACTAATATATTTCTTTTAAGAATAGCTGTTTTGGTCCTTAGCCCCCTCGCGTTTTGGTAATAAACAGTAATATTATTTGCCATTGTGACAGGATTCATGTATTATACCGCAAGCAACTAAATAGTACATATTAATAATAAATAAATAATGTTTTATTTTGTATAATAACAATCGACAAATAAATGTAAATAATTAATTCTTTTTTGTATTATATTGTACGTATATTGTTTGTAAGAAACATAGTTCGTAAAAGTACAATAATTTTAAGAATACAGCCATGAATCGAGCACGTTTTTCAATACCCAATATTTTAAGTTCAATATCACTTTTCATAGTACATTTAATTGTAAGAAAAAAGAATATAGTTTAAAAAGAAAATTATAGTAAGTAAAAAATAGTGTTAATTTTTCTATCGATACATCAGACATGAGTAGGTATATGTATGTACTTGTATATATATTAAATGTATTTTTAGTTATAAAGCTGAGTAAACTTACGTATAGTATCAGAGTAAATTTCATTAGCTGCACATGTCATGCTCACAGTTAAGCACAAATCCGAAATTTGATAAAAAAATGCTTAAAGCATAAAACGTCACACCAACTAACGCCCAACACGTCAATTAATAGTTTGCATAAAATCTAAATGTACCTGCAGATAACGCATAGGACTGATTGATTAAAATATAAAAACTCTTTCGTTTTAGTTGAAAAAATAAAATAGTTAATAGGCAAATTTGACAATATTACAAAATTGAATTGAAGCATAATTTCAGATTGACCTCTATTACCATTTCCATTAGACGCATATGATCACTGACAGTTTTTACATGAACGGGTGATAATCGTATCAACATTGCATGACCGACGAGAATCGGTCCGAGTTACTGTACTGACCAACTTACTTAACTTGCCGTCGCAAGACATCATTATGAGTAATGCTATTAGTAATAATTTTGTGGATAGAAAGGGAAACAGATAATAATTATTATTATCTAGGCAATATTTAGTAAGTTCTTTTCTGTGCTTATAACCACTATTTTTGAAGAAGTTGATTTGCCAACCAATATCTTGCAGTGCCTAACCCAAATAAATTGAAAATTTTTTCTTTGGCTAAAGATTTAGCTTTAGACAATAGCTTCTTATGACTTATTGTAAGCAGTTAAGTGGTCATTAATAAATATTCGTCCTCCTTCTGAATATTTAGAGCCAAGTTCTTTCGGGGATAACTCCTTGCGTTTGCGAGCGGCAGCAACGAGGTCCTCCTTCTTGTATCTGTTATTAAATGATACGATAATGGGTTTAGGCGTCCCATGCTGATACGTCTGGATCCGGGTCAAGAAGTTGATATCCTCTTTTCTAATATGACAGTCTAGACGATCAGCTATTTTTAAAACAATATCAAAAAGATTTTCATTTTCTTTCTATAGGATTCCTTTAATTTCAATATTGTTGGTTCGCGCCCATTGTTCCTTATCTCGCATATCGTTTTGTAGATGAAAAATATCCGCCTATAGTGAGGGTAGGACTTAAATTTTATCTTCCACTTGTTTTATGCGAAGATCCAGTGCCTTCATCGCCGCCGCATACTTTCGGATTGTATCAGGAGTTAATTCGACAGATCTCTGCAGGCTCACCAGTTCATTTTTATTGAGGCTACATCTTCTGTCAACTTCTGTAGAGGGACTAGCTTCTCCATAATATCTTGCACCGTAATTTGCATGGCATTGAACTGTATGGGGGAGAGAGGTTCATGGGCAACTTTAGCGAAGAGTCCTAGGTTGCATTCTGGACATCTCCAGGAGTTCTTTCTATCTCCCAATTTTACGAACCCAGCCTCCGTTATACACGCACACGGAAAATTTAAGACTCCTTTGCAATTGCTACAGGTTGCACTGGAATCCATGTTGTTCCTTGTGTAATAATGACCTAGTGCGGTTTGATATTATGGGACATATGACTGCTTCAAATATTTTCGCGAAAGTAGAAAGGATAGATATGGGCCTATAATTTTTAATATTTGTTCTGTCTCCTTTCTTTAGCACTGGTACTATACGAGCCTTTTTTCACTCACTTGGGAAAATACCTGATGCTATAGATCTGTTTAATATTATGGTGAGCGTGTAAGACATGGCAAATGCGTACTTTCTAACGAAAACAGGTGGTATGTTGTCCGGCCTGGAACTCTTGTTAGGATCAGAATATAATATTATATAACAGTTACACAAGTCTCAAACTACAGGTGATAGTGTTATATAAGTGAACAGTGGTGTCATAAAACATATTCAGTGTAAAATCAAGTTAAAGGTTAAATTTTGGATATTACAATAATATTAAGTCTCGTTTATAAGAATATTAGATAGGAAAAAGAATAGTTGAATCTCTTATAGGTAAAAGTGAATAATAAAGTGCCTAACAGTGATAAAAACTAATAAAAGAAAACTGCAGGTGATCTGAGCCAGAAGACCAGAAAATGAAGTCAAATGTCACGAATGTAGATGCAAGATACTAATAATATACCTATATGTGATAAACTCAAATACCCCAGTGTGAAATCTTAAAGAAGATGAGATAGATCTAAACAGTGGAAACGGTATGAAATAGACACAGATAATGTTACCACCAGAAAGAAGACAACAGAATGTCAATCATCATCCAAGTTTAGCCCTGACTATACCATTAAAACGAGTCACTAATATCGGCGATAAGCGAGCGAGTTTTAGAAGCAATTAAAACTGAGCTTCCGCGGCTAATATCTGATACTTTAAAAGCACAACTAGACCCCATCAAAAGAGATTTACAGGATTGTACAGGAGTCACTAGACTTTCTCAGTGAAAAACATGACGATATGAAGGCAACTATTGAAACCTTAGTTAAAAATAATGGTGTTTTATCTAAAGAGAACAACGAACTTAAGAATACGGTGATAGAGCTATCAGATCGATTAAATAATATGGAGCAACATTTACGCGAGAACAACCTAGAGATACAAGGCGTACCCGACTTCCACAATGAGAACTTACTCAACTTGATGCAACAATGTTCGCAAGTAATAGGATACGATCTCAAAGATGACATAGCCAAAATACGAGAGTCTCTAAGATAAACAAGGAAAGTAAGCTACCTCGTACTATAGTTGTAAAGTTTCGGTCTTTAAGAAAATGCGACGATTTCTATTCTGCAGTGCACAGATACAATAAGTCAAACTCTAATGAAAAATTAAACACCCTCTCTCTTAGGTATAGCTGGCAAAAAAGTTATGTTTAAGTTTCGGAACACCTTTCGCCAATCAATAAGTCCCTACATGCATCGGCCCGCAAGAGAGCAAAGGAACACGGATATCAGTTTGTGTGGGTAAAAAATGCACGCATATTTGTTCGAAAAAATGTTGACACGAAACATATCATAATTAAAAACAAAGGAAGCTTAAATCTCATATGTTAATTTCAATAATAGTTAATCGATCTTATGGTATATATAAAAATTCTAAATGTATCTAACATTCTACTATCAAAATATGAGAAGTATGAAAAGCAAGTCTATTAACATATAATATCATGCAATACTTAGTAATAACTATGAAATAATATGCCTGACAGAGACTTGGCTAGATGATACAATACTATCCTCAGAACTCTTTGATGACAGATATTGTGGATCGTGATTCTGGCTTTCGCTCTCAGTTTAACAAAAGTCATGGTGGGGGGTGTACTGATCGCTTACTAAAGGAAACTCCAGGCTTTCAAAAAAATGATTGACATTCCACGCAATTAGAGGATTTATGGGTTCAAATAACAGCAAACGGTGTACATACAATAAACCTAGGCGTTGTCTACTTACCACAATTCCTGCCTGTAAATTATGTGAATGATTTTTTAAGCAAATGTAATAATATTCTCCAGAATTCATCAAAGAACGTGACAATAATCTCAGGCGACTTTTAATATGGGTGACATTAATTGGTCTAAAACAACCAGGTATCTTCTAAATTATAATAGTATGAAGTCTTAAGTCTCTAAATGAACTATTTCAGTTAAATTCAATTCAACAAATAAACCATTTTACTAACCATAACAGTAGAATACTTGATCTTGTAATAACAGACTACCCTGATTTACTCAAAATTACACCAACTTTGCCTATCAGCCATCTCGACTTACATCATCCACCTTTTGAAATTACATTCCGATCTGCGTCATCTATACTCTTTTATGGTGCACCCACACATGCCGGCGGCTTATGCCGCCGGCTTTCAGACGGCGTTGCCGCTGAAATTTGCCGCCGGCGCGGCGGCCTATATATAGGTGCGCTTGTACTTTTCGCAGTAGTGTTGTGAATATCGTCAAATATCGAATTAAATACTGTACACTATTGTGTATTTTACTGAGCATATAATACCTAGGTATGATATATCCATCCATCCATAAATATTACAAACGCGAAAGTGTGTTTGTTTGTTTCTTTGTCTTTCTTTAACACCAAATCGGGTCAAACGGGTTATGGATGTGATATTTAGTATGGAGATATTTTAAGGACTGAAGAGTGCCGTAGGTTCATTTTTATGGCGATAACCTTTCATTAATTTAATTATAATTGCGAAAAAAAATAGAGCTTGAGAGAATATTTTTTATACACTTAGCTATAATTTAAATATTCGCTCTGTGCACGACGACAGCGGCAACTAGCGGTTGTAACTAAGACGGACTTTGACAATAGCTATCAGTAGGTATCAGAAGTAAACAAACAAAATAATTTAAATAATTTATCGTGATCTTGGATTATAATTTAAAATACATTTATTTATGATTATTAATAATCAGAATATTTTTATTTTCCGTTCAAAATTAGCCTACTTATAATAAAAACAGGGTTTCAAGCTGTCACACACGACATAATTTTCCGGCCTCACACTGCAATAAAAGCAAAAAAATTGGTTTTAGCTGAACCGTATTACATCCTTGGTCTTTAGTTTTTTTGTTATCCTTGATAATTTTTGAATAACTTGCTATTTCTGTTTGAACTTCAGCTTCACATGTTTGTTTACCATAGAATACAAATCTATTACACACAAAGGTCTGACCAGGATTTTCAGCTGTTAAAAATATATAAACTTGGCATTCTTTATCCGCTTTTGAAATTTCACTATTTTTCATTAAAGAAATTTTTCTTGTATTGCCAATGTGAAACACAGTCGCTGAATTTACTTTTTCTTTATTCCTGCGTTTCATGAATCGTTCGTATCTCAATGTTGCATCTTCATTAACCCTTGTGGACTTATAAACAATAGGAAATATTGTCGGAACATAACTTGGACTAGCCTGCTCCTCAGACTTCTTGCCTCCAATAAAGTGAGTACTACAAATCTTGTCATGTGGCTTTGGATGCCACGGTGAACCATCGGTACTGAAATAGGGTTAATAAATAATTAAATACTATCTTACGAGCTCTTATATTTAAAAATATACACCAAGTAAATGTGTTTATAGGTTAGTTTACTTACTTTTGCCTCTCGACGGCAATTATCTATTTTTTCCGTTGTTCTTGTTTACAGTGAACTTGTGGAAATTTGTAGAAAATACAGTTACTATTTTTGCCATTATTTTTACACTTTACGACGCAACAGGTATCGTGACCCATACTTATTTTTGTTCAACAGAGCAATGAATGTAAATATACACAATAGCGACAGTTCACAATGCGTCCGTCGAAAGTTCCCCGTTTCGCCACATCGCGCGCTGCGGTCGTTTTGACGGCCCCCATCACCCACTTCGCACGTAGCGAATACTCAACAGTAATTGTAGTTTTGTAGGTACAAAAGGTACTGAGTCACTTCTGCGATGTTAATCTATAGTTTCCACCGCGCAGGACAAACCACCGTTGACATTACGATGCGACACATTTTTGGCTTGGTATAGCTTCTCTATACGTAGTAGTAACAACTCACTGGAAGATGTTGAACTAAGATATAGTTATGTGTATTGCAAATGTAGTATTGTACATTATTCTTAAAAAGAACTGCAAGACAAAACGAAGATTTTGGGTCAGACCAAGTCTACGAAATAGGGCTAATGTGTCCCCAATACTTCAAGATTTAAGAATGGACGACATAAACCGAAGAAATATTCGTTCTAAATTTAATTCCTTTCTAAGGATCTCCAAACATTTTGTTCGGCGTGTCTTTTCCATACGATAGTAATATAGTTCAATGCACAACACTACCAATACGTATCGAAGCCGCAAGCAAAGTGCCGCCGGCTTGCCGCCGGCAACTAAAAGCCGCGCGTGCCGCCGGCAAAGATGCGAGTGCCGGCGGCATGATGTGGATGCGCCATAATAAATAATACGTCAATACAAAAACTATGTTTCAGAAAAACTGATTATGACAGCTGTAAAATAGATATTGCTTGCATTGACTGGGACAAACATGCAATATCCCTAGAGTGTGATGACTTTGTACAATTTTTTTACGATAAACTTTTTTCTATTATTGAAAAGTATACACCTAAGAAAAAAATATCAAATAATAAATACCCTATATGGTTCTCTAAAAATCTAATAAATTTAATATTAAATAAGCATAGAGCACATTCGAAATTTAAACGATACGGTAACCCCAGGGACTATGATATGTTCTCAATGATTAGAGCGAGAATAAAAATTTTGATTAAACAATGTTTTAGAATCTATATTCAACATACCGAAGAAGACCTTAAGCTCAATATTAAATCATCCTGGCGGTATACAAAGGGTAAACGTGTACCGAACAATTATCCTAGCTGTATCTACTATCGGGACAGGTTAGGTAGCTCGGGTAATGATATTGTTTACTTGTTTGCGGACTACTTTTCGTCAGTCTATTGCCCCAGCTCATCAACTAATTATACCCCTAACTTCCCATCATCTAATTACCCAATTGGTAAACTAACTATAACAAAAAACGACTTGTTAAATACTCTACTTACCATTGACTTATCAAAGAGTGGAGGTTTTGATGGTATTCCGCCTATATTTATTCGGCTGTGTGCAACTACACTTGTAACACCTCTCTTAATAATTTTTAATAAATCGTTACAAGAAGGTATATTCCCCGAACTTTGTGTAAGAAAACTCCCTTAGATGATTGAATCTCCTTTATTTATCAAAAATTAGCTCTTCATGAATACATCTAACAATATCTGCTATATAATTTAATATAATCCAATGAATCTCAATTATATTCGACTCTGACTCTGATAATAATTGTGCGTCCAACCTCGTTGAGCGCCGACCGAGTAATGAATGTCTTTTCCTTCAACGATGTTGCAAGCACAACGAAACTATTACAATTTTATTTGAGTACAAAAATACAATAGATATATAATTGCTACAAAATATATTAAATCAATCTAAATATATTTATAATTGCTACAACATAATATATTATATAAATCTAAAATTACACCAGAACCTAACACTCGTCCATCCTGATGGCGTGTATGCCCTCATAAACGAATCTAAATAATGTACCAACCTAACACTAGGCGGGAACAAATAATATCACGTACAGTATTTTGTAAAATTAAATTATCTAGTACAATCATAATTTCAAGTAAATTAAACTGGGATTTCTTTCGTATAAATTAAAAAAGTACAAAAATTTCTCCAATTTTACGCGTGCTCTAAATTTCTCCGACTTTCGGAGTTTCGTAAACTTCTCCGACTTTCGGAGTTTCTTCTTTCTCTTCGGACGGAGTCTCGTAAACTTCTCCGACTTTCGGAGTCTCGTAAATATCAAGCACAATGAAACTATTACAATTTTATTTGAGTACAAAAATACAATAGATATATAATTGCTACAAAATATATTAAATCAATCTAAATATATTTATAATTGCTACAACATATCTAATATATAAAATTCTCGTGTCACAGTTTTCGTTGCCATACTCCTCCGAAACGGCTTGACCGATTCTCATGAAATTTTGTGAGCATATTGAGTAGGACTGAGAATCGGCCAACATCTATTTTTCATCCCGATATTCCCACGGGATCGAAAATTACGCGGGTGAAACCGCGGGGCGCAGCTAGTATTATATAAATCTAAAATTACACCAGAACCTAACATTTGGAAAATTGCCAAGATCACAACAATACATAAATCGGGAGATAAGAGTGATGTCTCAAATTATCGCCCGATATGTATATTGAATTGTTTTGCAAAAATCTTCGAGTCCTATGTTTACAATCATCTACGAGTATATAATCATGTGAAACACCTCTTAAACCCTAACCAACATGGCTTTATGACTGGTCGTTCAACTAACACAAATCTTTTATGCTACGCTACCTACCTATGCGAATCATTTAATAACAAAACGCAAGTAGATTTTGTTTATACGGATTTCTCAAAAGCCTTTGATCGTGTTGACCATATAACATTATTGTAAAAAGTTTTACATGTAGGAATTCAAGGAAATTTATATAGGCTTGCGTCCTACTTAAATAACAGATCACAGTTAGTCGCACTTGGTGGATATGAATCAGTTCCTTTTATTTCAACGTCAGAGGCGCCGCAAGGGTCTAATTTGGGACCTTTACTGTTTCTGATATTTATAAACGACTTGCTGTCTCAAATTGACAGTGAATGTCTCGCCTATGCAGATGACATAAAAATATTTAGACGCATCTCTGATGAAAGTGACTGAAAAACTCTCCAAGCCGATCTTAACACAATTACTAATTGGTGTGACGTCAATTCTATGAAACTAAATATTAAAAAATTCTTAGTAATTTCATTCACCAAAAATAAGAGACCAGGCAACTACACATACATGATCAAAGGTAATGTCATAAACAGTAAATGAAGTTCGTGATCTGGGGGTATTGTTTGATTCGGCTATGTCTTTTAGACCACATTATGACCACATTTGCAACAAGGCTGGTCGTATGTTGCCATTTGTGCTTAGGAACGCGAGACCATTCAAACAAGTAAGCTCTCTAATAACTTTGTATTACTGTTCGGTCAGGAGCATCCTTGAATATTGTTCATCTGTGTGGGCTCCTGTATATCAAGCACCCACAAATAGAATAGAAGCCATACGAAGAAGGTTTGTTCGGGCCTTATGTTCTAAGTTAGGGCTAAGACGTATAATTATAGACTATGAGGATCGACTGCGAAAGTTTAAGACCATGAATCTGGAGTACAGAAGGTGGATAAGTGACTTGTACACGCTTCATAAAATATTGAATGGCTCGCTTGATAGCGAATTAATTTGTAAACTGAACTTTAAGGTGCCATCTGTGCGTAACCCACAATTGTTTAGTATACCACCTAGCCAAAATAATGTCTCCCAAAATAATCCACTCTAACGAGTGTGCAGTCATTATAATACAGTATGCTCACAAACTGATATATTCTGTAATAGTTTTAATTCATTTAAGATCTTATCCAGATGATCATATCTGACGGATAATGATAAATAACTATATTTTTTTCATATGTTTTTTTTGTCACTTG